>JAECUM010093446.1:0-27532 GCA_016617855.1 Megalonaias nervosa | reverse complement strand
TATTTCGTAAGAAATTTTAATCATGGGTATAGCCCCAAATGGATCACTTATATACATTATTAAGTAGGGATTTTATTCACAGGTGTAGATCTGCATTGCAAATCTTGTTTAGAAAATATTTTAATGATGTTGAATTAAGTCCTGAATGATATACCGAGTCTTCACCTACAGATTTCAATGCTGCAATTTGTAGCAAATTAGTTGTTTTTTTTTTTATAGGATACTGATACGTATATTTGAAATTCGTAGAAATCAAGCACATAGAAAATCTTTCAACACGACCATTATCTAGACCCACATTCTCTATCATTACCATCGCGACCATTTTACAATCTCCACCTTTACCATCACGACCATTGTTTATTCACATTCTCCACCTTCATCTTCACGACCATTGTCTAGATCTACATTCTCCACCATTACCACCACGACCATTGACTAGATCCACATTCTCCACCATTACCATCACGACCATTGTCTAGATCTACATTCTCCACCATTACCATTACGATCATTGCCTAGATCCATATTCTCTACCTTTACCATCACGTTTGTCAGTTATCTTTGCAAAACTCAGTACATGTATATCTAATCAACACCTACCGAAAGAAGTTGGAAGATGAAATAACACATAAACAAGTGGTAACAAATGTAAACTGTTTGTTGCTTTAATGACGTACCAGTTCTTTTATTTGTTTAGTGTAATAACTGTTATAGCCTTACAAATATCGTTCGTAAAACTATAATTATTAGACCTGCCCTAATGGATATAAATTTGATTTGTTATTCAATTCTTCAATGTCAACATTTTGAGTGTTATTAGAACATTTATTGTTACTGTCAAAATCTTCTCAGTTTAAATCATCTTGTGCTTGTATTATATCGTCGGATGACACAAACGAAAATCCTCTACGTTCGTCATTTCATAGATTTTAGCCCTTATCTTGCTACGATGGTCCAGAGAGAGAGAGAGAGAGAGAGAGAGAGAGAGATAGAGACCTTTGGATATTTTCATATTTAATTAATAATAATCGATTTTTAGAACTTTATAGTATGTTTAAGAAACAACAACAAAACATTAAATACATCACAGTATGTGTACCACGTAAACGAGGAATTTACTGTATAATGTCGACATTGTTTGCAACTTTTTTTCATTGCTAAACGCTGTAGATAAATCACAAGGAAAGTGCATACGTATCATTACGACGAACCAAATTCTTGTAGGTTACTTGGTGTAATTTCTAATTCAAGGTTATAATCCAGCCCAAATTCCTTTTCTCTCTCACTCCACATTTCTAAGTAGTTTGCCAATTATCATGCTTGAGAGGGGAGGGGGAACATAAAACAGAAAGGATTGTAATGAAAATGTGTACCATATTAAATTCATTTAGAAAACGAGGATTATAAATACTTTTTGTCGTTATTTTCATACGTCACTAATGATTAATATGTGGAAATTCATCACTGATCTAGAATCAACTGCAGACGGTCTCTAGAATGTTTATATATGCATATTATTGCGCTAAGGGCGAATCACAATTTGATATACCAGTAGTATTGGTATATCAAATTGCTTTATACCAACATTTTAAATCCCATGTCATTTTTAATATATATATATATATATATATATATATATATATATATATATATATATATATATATATATATATATATATATATATATATATATAGTCTCTACGTGTATGAATATACTAGAGTTGGAATAAAAGATTTATAATACAATAAAGCTCTTGCGGACAACGTAATAGATTAACCTTTTATGAGCAAAAGTGTGATCCTCGATAAATAAAAATTATTATTATTATTATTATTATTATTATTATTATTCAAAAGATAACAAAGTTTTGAATTCACAAATGCAATGTCAGCGGTGTGTCGTCGGAAATGCGAATTGAATGTTTGCTTTTTTCTTAATCATTGGTTCATTTGTATCTTCTATCAATGTGCAATCCGCACATTACTCTTATCATTGGACAGAAATCCAAAGCAAATGAGGTGGTATTTTAACTTGCAAAACCAAGTAAGACAGAAACAATATCCACCTACTTGCGGTTTTGACATTTTTTGTCTCTAGAAATATAGAATATATTGTATCCTTAGGTATACTATGATCTTGTAATCATGATTTTTACATAAACCGATTTCACCTTTTTGTAGAATACTAAAAACTGTCTCGTGGGTTTAGCTAAAATCAGCCTACTACAACAAACTATATGGAAAAGCAAGCACTATGAAAACACGGCTTTCAAACGATCACTTACATGCCTCGTAGCAACCGTTGTCAGGCAATGTATGGTCGCCTGGAGATAATGTGTTGTAGGTATGGAAGCCAAGCTTAAATGGGTCTTGAATGCAAGCTGTTAGCTTTTTCATAGGTAGCGTTATATTTCATCGCCTTTGTGGAAAATATTTGCATTCATTATCTGTGTTTATTTAGTCCCATTTAAAAGTCGTTCAATAAATATTGCATAATATTCTGATACTCGAAGTGAACTTGCAATCAAAACTCAGCTGACATGTTATCATTTTCTACCAGAAAAGAAGAATATTCGAATCTTTACAACCCTTATCTCATTTTCCTACTTTTGAGAGACAGAACTCTCTCTTTCATAAAGAAAGACCAGTGCGCTTTTCAACCACAAAGGAACATAAAGTGCTAATGTTTATTCATTCGTGGAGGATAGTTTTGAAAACCATAAGTGAAGAAATTGTTGCGTTTGTCTAACCCGCAAATAGTTTCTTAAGTCTTGCAAATGTAATCTAAGTTTCAACCATAAATACAATACGCATTTTAAATCACAATGTCATCATTGTAATTCCTTTTACTAGTACATGTTTGCTTCATGTGAGATATATTTTACCCGATAATTAACTTCAAACCTAATAGTATTATTGCTGACTTTTATTATTGTCTGTTTCAATACACGTTACAATTATATCCTGTTTGAAAAACATCACTCGTAGGTATTATTATTAGTGAAGTACAGTATCAAGACATGTAAAGCTGCACTACAAGTCGTAGATGTAGTTCTTGTCTCTATGGAAATTATACCTCAATAACTCTTATATACAAACCATTTCATTCAATAAATTTGCGTATGTGCATTTGTCTGTATTAATGTGTTTCAATGCCTGCATAAATGGTATATATTTTATGTGAAAAAATATATCTAGTGTGTACGTGCGTTTGTCTGTCGGTCTATCTCTATCCGTGGGTAACTCTGCGGTTCTTTGTGCATCCAAAATATTAAATTTGCAAATTTAAAAACTTTAAAAACATCATCTATTTCAAATTAATAAATAACGCCTAATCCTTTCCTTAAGGCTCTCATGTTTGACACAACGATTAGGCACTCTGCTGACTATTTTAAGTCCTCGATGCCATATCCACTCTTTTCAAAACCACTGTCTCCAATGTGTTTAATAGCACACACACACGAAGTACATTTAAAGAGCTCAAACAGAATATGCTCTCGGATGTTCACCTTTAACCCTTGCTGTTGTACTGGAGTGTAAACCAGTCATCCGAGATCAAAACAGGTTTCAGGTATTTCAATGCAGTGAGCCCATATTTTGTGTGGAGCTACAGTTTTTGGTATAACTTCCTTTGGTAGGTTCCTAATTACTCTGTAGTGGATCACAAACATCACATTCATTTGTAACAATATCACACACACACACACACACACACACACACACACACACACACACACACACACACACACACACACATATATATGTATATATATATATATATATATATATATATATATATATATATATATATATATATATATATATATATATATATATATATATATATATATATATATATATATATAAAGTTGTCAATACAAGTCCACGTGAATAGTGAATAGAAAGATAGTAATCGTGACACCCCACATAGACATTTTATTGAGGAAATTAAGTAAGGATTTTTATCATGGGTATAGCCCCAAATGGATCACTTATTTACATTATTAACTAGGATTTTTATCATGGGTATAGCCCCAAATAGATCACTTATTTACATTCTTAAGTAGGGATTTTTATCATGGGTATAGCCTCAAATGGATCTTTTATTTACATTATTAACTAGGATTTTTATCATGGGTATAGCCCCAAATGAATCACTTGTTTGCATTATTAAGTAGGATTTTTATCATGGGTATAGTCCCAAATGAATCACGTATTTACATTATCAAGTAGGATTTTTATCATGAGTATACCCCAAACGGATCACTTATTTATATTATAAATATGGATTTTAGTCATACATATAGCCTGAAAAGGATCACTTATTTACATTATTAAGTAGGATTTTAATCAAGGGTATAGCCCAAAATGGATCACTTATTTATATTATTAAGTAGGGATTTTAATCAAGGATATAGTACCAAATGGATCCCTTATTTACATTATTAAGTAGGATTTTAATCATGGGTATAGCCCCAAATGGAGCACTTCTTTACATTATTAAGTAGGGATTTTAATCATGGATATAGCCCCAAATGGATCCCCTATTTGCATTATTAAGTAGGGACTTTAATTATTGGTGTAGATCTGCATTGCAAATCTTGTTTAGAAAATATTTTAATGATGTTGAAATTAAGTGCTTAATGGCATACAGAGTCCTCCCTAGAAATTTCAATGCTGCAAAAAAAGTCAAAATATTTGTAGCAGATCAGTTTTATAGGCTACGGATACGTATGTTTGAAATTCGTATAAATAAAGCACATAGAAAACACAACAATTGACTAGATGCACATTCTCCACCATCCCATCAAGACCATTTTCTAGATCTACATTCTCCACCTTAACCATTGCGACCGTTGTCTAGATCCACATTCTCCACCATTACCAACTCGACCAATCTATTTTATCCACATTCTCGACCTTTACCATAACGACCATTGTCTAGATCTACATTCTCCATCATTACCATCATTACCACTGTCTAGATTGACATTCTCCACCTTTCCCATCACGACAATTTTCTCGAGCCACATTCACCACCTTTACATCACGTTTGTTAGTTATCTTTGCAACACTCCGCATATCTAATCAATACCTACCTGAAGAATTTGGAAGATGTAAAAACACATAAAAAAGTTGTAGAGAACATAAACTTTTGTTGCTTCAAAGATGTAAGAGTCGAGTTCCATTATACTTTTAGTTTCATTATTATCAGAGCCATACAAATATCTTTACTAAAATTATATTATGAGAACTATCCTAATGGATATAAATTTGATTTTGTTATTTAATTCTACAATATAAACATCTTGAGTGTTATTGGAACATTTATTGTTACTGTCAAAATCTTCTCAAATTAATGCATCTTCTGTTGGAATATATATATATATATATATATATATATATAGAGAGAGAGAGAGAGAGAGAGAGAGAGAGAGAGAGAGAGAGAGAGTCTGTGCGTGTATGTATATACTGGAATTTGTGTAGGAGATTTATAATAATATAAACTGTTAAACCTTTGTGAACAGCGTAGTGGATTGATATTTTATGAGAAAATGTATCATCCTCGTTAAATAAAAATTATTATTATTATTAAATATATTACAAAGTTTTTGTATAGACGAATACGATGTCAGCAGAGTTTTCGTCAGAACCACGAGTTGAAACTTTGCTTTATTTTAATGATTTGCTCGTTTGCATCTTCTCTCAATGCGCAACCCGTAAATTACTGTTGTCATGGGACAGAAATCCAAGAGAAAATGAGGTGGTATCCTCACTTGCAAAACCAAGTAAGACAGAAACAATATCTACCAAAATGCGATTTTGACATTTCTTCTCTATAGGAATATAGAAGATATCATTGTATCCATACGTAAACTATCTTGAGCTCCTTATCCTGACCTCAGTTATTTGTAAAAAAAATATAAAAAAAAAAATAAAGAAAATCAACGATTGTAATTAAATCATACCATACTTTTACTCTGTTGTATGATTGAAAAATTTAAAGTAATTACATTTCCTTCCTATCAAGTACAGAAACCATAATTTCAATGATGCATATATAGAACTTATATTTCACTTAAAATAGTATAAACTGAAAAAGGAAAAGGCCTTTTAATGTGATGTAGGCTCTGTGTGCTTAAAATATGTAAAATGAAGTATTCTCAGTTGATATTTCTGACTTTGACTTAAGATTTGTTACATAAAGCGATTTCATCTTTTGCAGAAAACGAACAATTATATCTCAGGTATTGATATTATACCTGCTACTACCAGAGAACTGTGAAACACCGCTTTCAAACAAACGCTGATATGGTTCGTAGCAACCGTTATCACACGTAGTATTGTTGCCAGGAGATGATGTGTACAGGTATGGAAACCATGCATTCATGGCTCTTGAATGCACGCTCTTAGCATTTTTATACGTAGTGTCCCTTTTCATCACCTTTCTGAAAAATATGCGCATTCATTATCTGCGTATATGTTAGTCCAATTGCAGTGTCGTTCAAAACATTGCCTTATAATTTCTAATATTCAAGGTGAATATGCAATCAACCCGCAGTTAAAATGTTAGCATTTTATACCAAAAGGAATAAATATTCGAATCTTCGCACCCCTTATCTCACTTGGACAGTTTTGAGAGACAGCAGACTTTCTGTCATGAAGAAAGACTAGCGCGCTTTTCAAACCACAAGGGAACATAAAAGTACAAATTTGTATGCATACACGTAGGAGAGATTTGTAAACAATAGGGAATTACAATGCCTCGTTTGTTAAACACGCATATATTTTTAATCCTGCAACTGTAATAGAATTTTCAGCTATACATACAATAAACTTTCGTACTGACACTAACATCACTCTTCGGATCATGTTTCATTTTGGTTAGACTCATGAATCGATAACTATCCTTTGATCTTTTTCTTAATACAGTAAAATTAATATATTAAAACATGCTTAAATGAAAATGCAAGCCTTAAGGTTGACAAAAGCTGACACTCTCTTCCATATTCAAATCATTATTTCATTATTTTCTTTGGAAAAGGAAACTTTAAAAAAAAAAAAAAAAATTATTTCATTGATGGGGTCAGCAAATTTGAGCAGGTTATCAATTTAAAGCAGACAGTTTCATAAAGAGAATTCTTGACTTCCAAGCAGAAAAAAGCTTCCACTTATTTGTTGATAAGGAAATTATTCATATTTTATTGGCCTTGAAAAAATAATTTAACAACATTATTTGGATTGTTAGCCATGATTTCGAATAAACAAATACTAAGATACAGTGATAAAACTTAATTTGAAATGTCTCTACAATAAAGGAAAATTAATTGAAGTTAAAGAGTTGAGAGGTGAGATATTTTTCTTAATGTGAAATTTATACTATTCGAAGTTTTAAAAAAAAAGAAGGACGTTATTTGAAGTTATAAAATACGCATGAACTTTTCCCGTGAATAGTAAGAGTTAATGATCTGTATTTTTATGGTCTGAGGGATAAACTAATTATCTTTTCTTCAGACAGATAAGAGTTTGTTCGATCTTAATTGTATATCTTTAGTTTACTATGGAGTGCTGAAAGAGCACAGACACCTGGATACCAGTAATATCATAGAAGAAGGTTATGGATTCATCCATATTCATCTACTGTCTTCACTGAAACGTTTCTTAAATATTTGTAATTATCACATAGTCGATACAGTTTTCTTATAGTATATGCATCTTCATATTTTAGATGTGACAACTTGTTACATATCACTTTATGTGATCCTAATTGGTCCAAATAACCACATGATATTATTGTGCAGTATTTTCTTTACTGATTGGCTACGATTGTGGGTAAACCGTTTTAACCCATCCTTCTGGAATTTTTTGTTTTCAAAAAACATTTTCGCGGTCATTTTTCAACTTTAGACAAGAAAGGAAATTGGGAAAAAATGGCTCGTCTATCTGATTGTGGCCAATTTACCCCACCCCCCACCCCCACCCCCCCCGGGTTTTGTTATGTCATGTATAACAATATCATCAAAAATGGAGTAAAACCCCAAGACAAGAACAACAAGAAGAAGTAAAACTAACAGTATTGCTCAGTTGATAGCGGGTGTGTTGGGTGGGGGTGGAGCGGGGGGCGGTATATATGTAACATAGAATCCACCCTATATGCATGCGTGGTTTAAATGTTAACTTACAGAAGTAAATAAACTTACCTTTGTACACAGAACAATGTGGAGGTAAACCGGTCTCTAAACTGACCGAACTTTTTCCAATAACAGCATATTTATGCGGTAAATATGTGATGCAAATCTGACTCAAAAAGAAATTTGTTTACGCCTTCTGTGCAGTATTCTGTTCCTAATCAAATGCTGCAAATATTCGGTCACAAATACATTACATTAAATATCGGAATTTCTGCATCCAGTAATCCTTTCACATGAATATCGCAACAATATAATGTTTAGATGTGAAAGTGACATTTCAGGACAAACATGGATCATGTATTTTGGGCCTACTCTAATCGATACAGTGTACCGTATCAAACAATGTGACATCAGATGGGACATTGTGTGTTGAAAATTATTTTGTCTTTTGTAAAATGTTCTGTTTATGCAGATGGACGCTTATTCTTTCATCTATAGTTTTCAAATCTACTTTATTAGTTTATCTTTGTTTGGGACAATGAAAGGCGCATCGTCTGTCAGAATGAACGAAATTGTTCATTCTTCTTTCTATCTAAAATAATTTCCACTGAAATAAAAAACATATGCGATAAAAAGAATCTCAGATGGGTAATAATTCAATATTAAATTTATGAAACTCCATAAAAGTGTCCGGCTTTTGCTAACATTATGCAACTTGTTTCATAAATTCAGTACTAAATAATTACCCATTTGAGATGCTCTATATATCAGTCAATACTTCAGGTATGAGAATTAGGAACAATGTGCTTTTTAATTTTTATTTTTAAAAAATGCGCTGTAAAACAACATATTCGATGATCTCTTATTTTACTAAGTGATTAACAAATTAGTTTTAATATGTAATGTTTGTTAATATTGATAATATTAACATGCAAAACGAAGCAGAGTTTATATTTGAAAATGTAAACGTATTTAATTTGCAGTAGTAGTTAAATATATAAGACTTCAAGTAAACTTTATAAACCATCAGACAAAGAAGAGATAAAGAGATTCAGCTATCTGTGATATGGCTGACAGAACAAGCCACTTACATTGGTAAGAGACGACGATGCCTTTTTATGCGAAGTTTCCATGTTTGGAGATAAAAGCGTACGCAAAGTAACATATTAGTAATTGCAGATACATATAATATTAAACAGTTACGATCCCAAATCTCTAAGTGACAATTTTGAAAATTCGGACTCTCTCTCTCTTACTTTACATCTTCCGGACCAAAATGTAACGCGTCGATTTCTAGGCATACATATGGAAATAGTATTATCAGACGCAAGGAAATAAAATGTTTGTGTTTGTCAAGCCACTAAATATTTTAATTCTTGTAAATGTAATAGCTGTAAATGGAATACAGTTCATTCCTACTCCCTGTAAGCAGTAACTCCCCCAAAGGTAATAGCATGAACTGTTAATGTAGTACAGTTCTCATTCCTATATGAAATAATCTTCAGTAAAAGTAAACGCATTAACTGTAAATGTAGTACAGTTCTCATTCGTACATGAAATAACCTTCCCTAAATGTAATAACACGAACTGTTTATGTAGTACAGTTCTCAATCGTACATGCAATAATCTCCGCTAAAGGTTAAACCATGAGCTGTGAATCTAGTACAGTTCTCAACCGCTTGGTTCTTGTATGCATTAGGATAGAATTTTTGAGTAAAAGTATTAAGATTCAAACTTTCTCTAAATTTTTTTTAAAAGTAAATTTTCATTAAATTATATTGAAAGTAATTTTCCACTAAAATATATTGATATTAATTTTATTTATTTCTGCACTATAACTGTATACTATTTTTAATAAAGATTGCACTTTTACGAGCAAGTGCAAAACCTCTTGTACTATGAAATACATTTCCCTTGTATCCAAAAGTCAGCCATTTTTAGACTGGGTTGTAAGTTATGCCGAACAGGCGAATTCCTTTTGGATGAGTAAGCTAGAAGATTCACTCGTTTCTTAAAAATGAATAAGCCGATGCAGCAGATTTGCCTGTCTGATGACGTACACAGACGCAGACAGCATCAGTAAGAAATACGGGAGCCTCGTTCTGATTCGAAATGAATGAACACCAAGTACCTAGACGAATGTCCATATTTGGTCGTGAGGATACATTCGAAATTGCGTATAAATTGAGAACAAGCTTGCGCAAAATCAGTTCATTCATCGAGAATCAGAAGACTTTGTCTTTTCATACAGTCGGTCCCATCGTACCTCTCGCATCGCCATTTTCCCCAAGATGTAGACGTATCTACACCGTTATGAGTGACACCCTTTTCTTAAGAGAGCCTGAGCTCTTTCATTCATTCATTCATTCATTCTCTCTCTCTCTCTCTCTCTCTCTCTCTCTCTCTCTCTCTCTCTCTCTCTCTCTCTCTCTCTCTCTCTCTCTCTCTCTCTCTCTCTCTCTAAAGAGAGCAAAGACTTTTCTTAAGTTATGAGTATTTCCTTCTCATAGCAAGAAATGAGAGGAAGGTTATGAGAAAAATCTCATCATAATATAGGCAGTACAGAATGATACGTGCTACAAAGAAACTTGATATCAACACAGATGAAACATGACATACACACTATTTTTAATAGCCTTGTAGATGCATCTGATCCCACATTAATCATTTTTTTAGTATGTATACAGCATAAATGAAAAAGATTTCCAAAAGGCTGGAAATCACTGGGATATTCAATCTATTATTTGTATAAGAAGGAAGGAAACATTTTGTAAATTTAAATGATGGAGGGTTGGGTGGAGATACGAGAAATAGATTTTGTAATCTTCATGAAACATATAATTTCAAATAGAATATTCATAATTTCTGACAAGAAAGAAAACTTCCCCTTGAGTTAATGGTAATAAAATATACAAATGAAAACGAGCGAAATTAAACTTTTTCAGGTGCTAAAATGTTGTATTATGCATTTACTTTACAAGTAACAAAACTGATACTTTACGGTCTTGATAACATGTCAGGAATTTGACATGTGTTTATATTAAGAAGGCTATATATAATCTTAAAAATGTATACTTTCATCAAGTAACCTTTTTAAATAAATTTTCTTTCCATGCAAATTTTCTATTAAATTCAATATGTACCCACGTCCACACCTTAAATACCTCTTCAATAAGAAGTACAAAATGTTTCAATTATTCTCGAAGCAGTAAAGGTTATACTAGGAGCTCAAGATCTTCAATTACCAAACGTGCAGGGAAAACATATTGAATAGGGCACTTGGTTCGAGCTGTTCAGGATGAACGCACACATTAGAGCTGGGTACCACAAACAATTTTTCAAGATACCGGGACACGCACCACGTCATGCCGCAATTATGTTAGGAGCCAAAAATTTAATTTTCTGGGGCAGTGGCCGGATTTTTTACATTTCCAACTCTCAAATAACTGGAAAAATATATTGCTCTGATTTAAACCAAAATAACACCATATTATATCCATTTTATTATTTTAAGAGAACAAAATAATCATCTTGAGATAAATCGCAGCACCCCCACCCCCGACAATTAAAAGCCAAGTACGTGAATTTGATACGTGTATTTTGACTGTTGTATAATTTGTCACCTAAACGCTGTGCCTATAGAGGGATGATTATACTTAGAGCGTTACACTATTGCTGACACCCTGTAAAACACTTTGTGCTAACATTATAAAGCTATTAAATAAAAACAGAAAGTGTTGACTGTGAATCCTACAATTTACTTGCTACGCTATGGATATAATAAGCAGAGAAAGTTTGACTGGGATGCTAACACCCGGTGCATGATGTTTATCACAGATATTCTATTCGGCCGCGATGTTAGCATATTTGACACTTATCAAACTGTCAGACATGTGACTAAAGGTATATATATAGTTTGGGGTAAAAAATATTATAAACATTCTTTATTTTAGTTTGCCTCTTTATCAGGTGCGTAGACCTCTCCGTCCGCTTCAGATGCGGGAGGTCGCGGGTTCGAACCCCGGCCGAGTCATACCAAAGACTTATAAAAATGGTACTAACAGCTGCCTCACTAGGCGTTCAACATTAAGAGGACCGGTCAGCCACATGTCAGAATAATGCGACTGGGTGGGACATCGTGCTCCATGTCTGCGGCATGATGCCCCAGTGCAAGACATCACTATAAACTGCCACAATCTAAATCACACACACACACACACACACACACACACACACACACACACACACACCCGTATTAGGGGAGTAGCAAGAGTATGCAAAGTATAGGGGCCCACGAATTATTTTATTTTACATTATAGATTAGGCAGGGCCCACAGGTAGGCTTTGCATAGAGGCCCGCATAAGGACCCAAATATCCTAGCTACGCCACTGCTCTTTATGTCGTTAGTTTCTGTTACAAACATGCAGGTTACAATTATTTTTGTTCACATCTAAGCCAGCACAACTATCATACACGCCCCTCCCCTATGTCGGACGGTTCACATAATTTGCTTGAAGTCTAATATTGTATCTAAAATGAATATGCTGAATCCATGCTTCATGCAAACTTCTTCAATAATAATAATGATCATCATAATAATAATAATAATATTAAGAATACTAATAATAATTCATTTATTACCATTATTATTATCAATACGAAATCTATCATACTGATATTACTTTTATTGTTACTTTTTATATTTCTCGCGAACAGCAATTTACAATTTTGTTTCAGAAAGAAACTATATTTCCTACGTTTGTCTGTAGGGCGTGCAAACATTTTCATATGTAAATTTCACCTAATCATTATTATTTGATCGCTGACTGCTGTCTTGTAGGAAAATTAAAAATTCCATTTAGTTTAGACACTGAAGGGATAATAATGAATCTTTAAGCTTTTGGTTACTAAAACTAATAATCAGGAAACTGTAATGACACAGGAATCATGAGACACGTGTTAGGCGTACACTAAAAGGCAAACAATCAAATGCTACATATTTTTCCCCATATTAAAGGTTTTGATTTATTGCTCAGCAATATCAATTAATAATCATACAAGTAATTATTCATGGAAAGTTCATGTGTATCCATGACCCGTACCTTGATACAGAAATTTTTTTATTATTAGCTAGGATTCTGAAATCATGCAGTTTTGATACAAGTTTCTGCTTCAACCAACCATGCTATAGAATTTTCACCTTTAATACTTGATGGTATATTGACTATCAATAAACGATCATCCAAGAAATTGTTCATCCAGAGTTCATATGCATCCATCATAACTACAGATAAAAACTAGTTGTTATGAACTAGATCATGTAAACCTACATTGATGAATATCAACAATGCTGCCTGTAGCGTTTTGCACATTAACGCAAGAATTATTATTATTATTATTATTATTATTATTATTATTATTATTATTATTATTATTATTATTATTATTATTATTGTTGCTGTTGCTAATGATGCTGTTGTTTCGTGTGTGTGTGTGTGTGTGTGTGTGTGTGTGTGTGTGTGTGTGTGTGTGTGTGTGTGTGTGTGTGTGTGTGTGTGTACATGTGTGTGTACATGTGTGTTTGATATAAACACAGTAAATATAAAGTTCATACAGCTGACCAGCAACATGCTCGTTCACTAATTACATATATAAATATTTTTTTCCACACATTGAATCGTGCAAATGTCCAGTGAGGAAACTTATTTAAATAAAGAGTTTACTTACTTCTTATAAAGCCAGAACGTTTAGTAGTAGTAGTAGTAGTTGTAGTAGTAGTAGTAATGTTGGTGTAGTTACTGTTGTCCTTAGAAACATATGTGTATGTATGTATGTGTGTATGTATGTATGTAAGTATGTATGTATGTATTACCAAAGACAAAACTTCCGAATCAATCGAAAAATTTACTTTAAACATCAAGAGGGTGTTCCTTGCATTTTAGTATAATTGGAATAACCTCTTTACCTTCGTTGCCTTTCAGGTGTGTAGGATTTGCCTCCATTTTACAGGTACCATTTAATGTACAATATGCACTTGGACTTTGTTACACTCTTCATCGATTTTGCTGATAAAGCGGCTCCTAATTATCTTCACCAAGTTCGAGAGTTTACGGCTTACTGAAATAAAATATTGGTAGTCTGTTTGATCAACTCTAGTATAGTCCGTTACCTGTAACCCAGATAAAACATTAGTCATGTGAGAACGTGCCTGGATTACCGTCCTTATACTGAAAAGTTATCCCTCTTGAAACATTGACATTCAGCCAAGGATTAAAATTATCCGCCATACACACGTGTCTTTGAGCCACTTCTGTGTATATCGAAAGTGTCTAAGATCAATATGTGTGATTTTATACTGTGAAATGTCAAAATGACAAATATGATGGTATGGAAGCATATCATATAGAAATACTTCCGTTTCCTTGGCAACTTGGCAGCCAACGTCACAACCAGGACAACAATAATGATATAACTGTTCTCTTTCGGTCTCTCTCGTGATATATATATATATATATATATATATATATATATATATATATATATATATATATATTATATTGACGAGGTTAGCTACTTATTTGTATATTGACGAGGCTCGCTACTTATTTGTATCTTGACGAGGTTAGGTACTTATCTGAATCAGACGAGGTTAGTTACTTATTTGTATCTTGACGAGGTTCTTTATTTATTTGTATCTTGACGGGGTTAGTTACTTATTTGTATCTTGACGAGGCTAGCTACTTGTTTGTATGTTGACGAGGCTAGCAACTTATCTGTATATTGACAAGGTTAGTTATTCATTTGCATCTTGACGAGGTTAGCTACTTATCTGTATCTTAATGAGGTTAGCTACTTATTTGTATATTGACGAGGTTAGCTACTTATTTGTATCTTGATGAGGTTAGCTACTTATTTGTATCTTGACGAGGTTAGCTACTTATTTGTATGTTGACGGGGTTAGCTACTTATTTGTATCTTGACGAGGTTAGCTACTTATTTGTATCTTGACGAGGTTAGCTACTTATTTGTATATTGACGAGGTTAGATACTTATTTGTATCTTGACGAGGTTAGTTACTTATTTGTATCTTGACGAGGCTAGCTACTTATATGTATCTTGACGAGGTTAGTTACTTATTTGTATATTGACAAGGTTAGCTACTTGTCTGTATCTTCACGAGGTTAGCTACTTATCCGTGCCTTGATGAAGTTAGCTACCTGTCTGTATCTTGCCGAGGCTAGTTACTTATTTGTATATTGACGATGTTACCTACTTAATTGTATCATGACAATGTTAGCTACTTAAGTAGTATATGTAGTTGAGGTTTTAAATCCAAAGAGGGTTTTAGGCCAGAAACCCTCACCCCCCTCAAAAATAAATATATTATGACATTTTTTCACCGCCTCAGAGACCCCCTCTCCCTCAAAAAAAACCACCCCCCTCCAAATTTTTATCTCAGAAAATGATGATTATTTGAAACCCAAAGGGGATTCTAGACCAGAAACCCTCACCCTCTAAATTTTGAGATGAGGTTGGTCAGATTACTCAATGACATTTATTTACAACATGGTTGATGAATGATATTTCTAAAGCTGTACAAAATTAAACATCTACTACTGTTGTAACCCATATTTTATGATAACCTTTTTCATATCTGCTGACTCTCATTGGCAGAATATCTCTTAACATACTGTCAATAATACGAAACTCACGTATTAAATCGTCCATATCATATTTTACACCTCGCAAATAAGATCGTATCTGATCAAGTAATTTTTTGTAAGTTATACTTGCTGTTTTACAAGAATATTTTTTTGTTTCAAGTTTAGGTTCAATTTTTTTTACAAGTGTTGAAAGAGAGACACCAACACCAGATATTATTAACAAAAACGGATTTAATAATGCTCCACTTGAGATTATACCAGAGCTAGTCATTAACAATGGCAAATATGATATTACTCGAAGTATTCTACGGTAGTATTTATAACATTCTTTTACACACCAGAGGTTTTTATGATACAATTTATAATATTTTGCTAATGCGTCAACATCTTGTTTTGGAATTTCTTCTGAAATGTGATTGAAATCGATGATATGTTTTTTCATTATACAATTTTTTTTTTACACAAAAACAAAAGTTCTGACACCAGCAATTGAATCAAGAAACTCACGAAATTTATTATTATTAGGATCAGCTATAAAAATTCTGTATTTGTCATAAACATCTGACGAAGTATCCTTATATCGTTCATCTGTTAGTACATATTGTTTCTTTAACCAAGCGTATGAATCAAAACTATTTCCTACTTCACTCTCATACAAATCTGTTTTATTCACAAAATTACTGTAATCGATTTCTGTTTCATCAATATACCCTAAAACTAAGCTCAACTGATCTAACGTGAAATTTTTGAGAACAAGATGTTGTCTGATAATTGCATATGCGACTATGAAATTTGCTAACATTAATTTTTTAAGCTTATCTAGTTCAATTGTAAGAAGACCAACAGCAGAAGCTACTTTTAACATTAATTTTTCATATGGTTTTGTGAGTATTGTTTTAATTTCGTTGTAATAATTTCGTAGTGACAATTGTCTAGAGTACTGTAATGATGGGAATGGAATATCGTCTTCTTCACTTATGTCGTAATAAGAATCAGACTTTACTTCCAACTTTATTTGATTGACTTCTTCAAAAAACTTTTTTCGCTCATCATCACTAAAATTACTAATTTCATCGTCTAAAGTTTTGATTATCTTTAGAGACTTGTTAACAATAATCGGATCAAATTCTGGGTCTTTTTTACGTATCATTGGCAAAATTGCGTTTGCGTACACTTTAATAATTAACTCTGCGTCTGACGTCATAGTAACGATTTTAACCAAGGTTTCTTTGTCATTGTAGTACATACCGAGATGTTTAAAAATATGTCGTTTTGAAAAACTATCATATACATTTTTGTTTATTTTTATTTTTATTTTCTTAGTTTCCGCTAGTTTGTCAAGACGAGTATGATTTTCGTTTATTCGTCTTTCTTCCAATGTTCTTCCACTATAAACTTGTGCTTTTATTAAGTCTGATTTTATTATCAAATCTATGTTATACCAATCAAGCTCGAGTAATATTTTTTAAAATATAATTTCAACTTGTTTTTGTTCTTCTAGACAATCATTAGGATGACAGTATCTGCTTATAATGTCAAAGTTTTCTATTGCTTTTTTCAGCTGTGGTCCTCGCATGTGCATAACGCGAATAAAATTAGCAGAATTTCCTGGCAATGTTGAATTGTCTAATGATACGATGCCAAGTTTTTTCAAACCTTGTCACATTTTTGCCATGATATTAACAGCTCCAACATCTATTTTAGGGTTAAAAATATTATCATAAAATTCTTTCGCAACGTTTATAATTGATGGTTCTGACATTAAATTATAGCATTAGATTAAATTTGATCATCGAGTGTGTATATTTGAAATGCTGTCAGTCCTGGAAACGGACGTTAAGCAGCAATAGCATAAACTCGAAAATACAAGTACTTGTTAACAGTGTTTTCAGTCGGAATCCTAAAATATTGTGTTGTTGAAATGTAAGTGTCTGTTGTGCTATACAATGTTGCCCAATTAATATCATCATTTGATCCTTCCAATCCCCAATTATAAATTTGACCAACGCTAGGATTTAATCGGCCTCGCAAATGAAATTGCCAAATAGCAACTGCAGTAGGACATTTGATTTTGATCCAAAAATTTTCGATTTCTCCGTTGTTCGTCCACTCGTGTCTATCAGAGAAAGCGTAATAAGGATAATTTTCAGGATAAAACGATGAAGCGCTTACCTCAAATCCAACCGCTGACTTAAACAATATTGGAATATACCCAACATTATTTTTGGTTCGTTTTACACTAGTAGACAGACTGTCAACATACGCTTTATTTGTCAGATCGTTAGGGTTAACTGGAACGTAAGTCGTCATTATCTTGTTGGCTTTCATGTTTATATTCCCTAACATCGGTCCACCGGATTTCTTAAAATATGGGTTAAGTTCTTCTTTTAATTGAGCATAACTAATAGCATCAGTGTTATCAGATGGTGAGGTTATTGGTAATCCAGTTATTTTTGAATTTAACATGGACAGGTCACCTGTCATTGTATCACCGGCTTTGTTAAGCTTATTATCATCAACAGATTTTAATTGTGCATAACTTGCAGCTTGTGTTTGATTTAAGTTTTCTGGCGGATATACAATCTCTAAATTTATAAAAAAATTTCCTGACATGTGGATATTACCTGTAACTGTCCCACCTATTTTATCAAGTTTGTTATCATCAACATACTTCAACTGCAAATAACTTACCGCTTGAGTTTGATTTAAGTTTGCTGGTGGATACCTGGTCTCCAAATTTACAAAAACAAATTCCTGACATATCTAAGTTACCGCTTAAAATTCCAACAGATTTATCTAGTTTATTATTGTCGACTAATTTAAGTTGTGCATAACTAACAGCTTGTGTATTAACGACATTTATTGGTGGATAATCTGTTTCTAAATCTAGTACTCGTTGATTTGACATAAACAAGTTTCCCGTCATTGTGTCGCCGGATTTTTTCAGGTAACCTGATAAATCAACCTTACCGTCTGTTATTGTTGTACTTACAGCTGATGAATCTCCTACTAATGTTCCAAATTTTGTATAATAGCTCATTATTTATTTATCGTCTGACAATTTTTTTATATAACATAAAATTATATAACAATAATGGCAAAATCGTCTATATTAAACTTTGATACAGAGCGGTTGCTGAAACATAAACATGAAAACGAACTTCCAGATTGTCATTATCTTATTGTTGGAAGAACTGGATCTGGGAAAACAAACTTGCTTATGAATTTACTTCTCGGAGATAATTTTAATTACGATCGCATTTATATTTACACAATTAATCCACAACAGGATAAGTACGAGCTACTTAACAATTATAATGACAAATTTCGTGATGATCTTGAGGCTGATGAAGATTTTTTTATTATCAAACAACCAGAAGAACTTGTTCCAGTTAATCAACTTGATTCGTCCGAACACAAGATAGTTGTTTTTGATGATATTCCGCTAAACAACGAGGAAATGAATAAAATAAGATCATATTTTTCACTATCAATAAAAAATGTAATTCTGTTTATCTCGCCCAAGGTTTTTATAATGTTGACAGATTTATTAGGCGAAATGCTGGTTGTTTTATATATTTCCAGGACTTGACAATGTCAACGTTAGAAATATCGCAAACGAACAATGTGGTGATGTACCAAAAGATAAATTTATTGAATTATATCATAAAGCGACGGCAAATAAATATGACTTTTTTTTGTTTGATAAATTAACAAATGATATGAGTGAAATGTTCCGCTGTTGTATTGAAAAATATCTACAATAATTTTTATAGAAAATAGTATATAATTAATGGAAAGACAAGCAAAGTACAGAAAACATATAGAAAATCTAAAAAAACTTGTTAAATCTAAAGCTAAACTTAGGCAGATGATCCAACAAGCACGACGTGGCCAAGTGGCTGCAGCAGAAACAACAGCCGCCGCTCTCAAACCAGTTACTGAAGCTTTACTTGGAAAACAACCTGAAACTAAACCATTATCAGAAGAAGAAGTTAAAAAATACAAGAAAAAGGTTTACTAGGATTAATCAAAGAACAACAAGAAGCGGCTGCTGGAAAAATTATTGAAAGATCTGAAGAAGAAAAAAGAAGATTAGCCGAGGAACTTGCAGCAAATATAGCTAATCCTGTTGCAAGACAAGCTGAAATAGATCGGCTGATAAATAATCCACTGGAACTTCAACAAAGATTAGCAGAAGCAGCAGTAGTTAGACAATTGAAAGAAGGTTAGAAGAAGAAGAACTTAGAAGAGAGAGAGAAAATATAGAAGAAAAAAGAAGATTTGAATATGATTTAGAAAATACAAATAGCGAAATAAGAGATGATGAATATAAGGACTTTAATGAAAAATATAAAGATTTTAAAAATGTGAGAATACATAATGTTGAAAAAGATGATTGTAAAGCCGACAAAAAAATTGCAAAATTAAAAGAAATAAAAAAGAGGGTAATGAGCATTTCAACAAAGTAATTTTAGAAAATAGAAATTACTATAAGAGCATTAAATTATATCGACATAAAATTATTGCTGATCTTTATACTAAGGCTATTAATAATATAAGAAATAAACAATATCGTAGTGATAGTCACCTTAGTAGCTTAATTACTGAAGCAAAATTATTGGATGAAAGACCAGAAGAATCAGCTTATACACTACAAGCTCCTATAATGACTGAAGAAGATTTACAGATATCAGAACGTGAATATGAAAGATATCGTGATGAATATAAAGAGAATGTAAAAGAAGCAATAACATCAAAAGAATATTTTAATTTTATGGAAAAATATAATATTTCTAATGTTGATGATATGTATAATTGGAAAGAAGATGAATACAAAGATCTCATTAAAAAAATTAGATGATATCATAGCAGAAGGTAAAGGAGCTTATAAAGAAATTGATACAGCTTCAATAAAAGATGTTGAAGAACTTTTTAAAAAAGCTAGAAATGATACTTTTGCTACTGTTTTTAAAACTACTGCAAAAAAATTTAGAGATAAAAAATATGTTGAAAAAGGATACACTTTTAAAACATTATTTAAATATTACGATGATGATCGCTTAAGAACACTTTCAGAAAAAGAAAAAACAGGAACTGGAGTCAGAATATTTTCATCAGTTACTGAAATGATTGGCAGATTAATGTTATTGATATCATCAAAAGAAGCTGGAAATATTGGTGTTGAAATTGACAATGAAATTATTGACATACTTGATAATTTGAGATCGGAAAATTTATTAACATCTGACGAATACGAAACTTTACATCGCGACTTAATCGCGGTGATTTAATTTTATAAAAACATAATAATAAATGTCAGCAACATTATTACTAGACTCTAGCCAATCTGATAAAGATAGCGCAAATTTTTATGTAAAGTATATTCCGCTAATAGAACTAGATCATGAAAAACAATATGAAATTGGACTAATTTCCTGTACGTGTTGGAATTCTATGGCTAATATAAAAACTGGAGTAAATGATGAATTTGAATTTACTACTCCTGGTATAGATTATCCATTTACCATATGGAAAACATTTAACATTCCACAAGGAGCTTATGATATTACTGATTTAAATAAAATAATAAAAGAACTAATAGGAAAAAATGGAGGTAAAGCTGATAATTTTGAGCTTACACCAAAGTATAATACGTTACGCGCTAGAATGATATTAAAAGATATATTTGTTTATCTAGACAGACCAAAAGGTATTGCATCACTGATAGGATTTGATTATTTGGTATATTCTGCTGTTGCTGAAAATGTTGTTATGTATCACAGTATATATCCAGTTGATATAACTGATGTAAACACAATATTGGTAAATTGCTCTATTGCATCTGAATCTTACTCAGCCTTAGGTAGTAAAGGACAAACGATATATAGTTTTTCACCAGACGTTCCGCCAGGATCTCTGATGCAAATTAGTCCACGTCAGGTTATTTATTATCCATTAAATATTGAAAATCAAATAACAGAAGTAAATATGCAGTTGTCAGATCAATCTGGAAAACAGTTAGATCTGAATAATGAAGTTGTTACTTATTATTTACACTTACGCGAACAATAGTAAACATATTTTCTAAAAGATTTGGTAATAAAATTATACAACCTCAGATATAACGAAACAGAAAAAGGTTTATCGAAGAAAAATAGTCGGAGGATTTTTGGGAAATATATTTTGCTAAAATTATAGAAAATGCTCCAGGAATAGCTCATAAAGTTGCACCAATTGCACTTGACGCATCAAAAGCTTTTGCAACTGGAGCTGCATCTGCTGCTGGAACTGCTGTTGGACAAAAAATAGCTGAAAAAATAAAAAGATCGACAATCAAACAAGCTATTTCAGAAATCGCACCAACAAAAGAAACTCAACGAGCAATGATAACAACAACAAAAAATCTTTTATCACCACGAGGAGAACAAATTATACAAAAATTAATATCTAAAGTAACAACGCCAATCACTACATGATTAGCAATAATTTTGTATAACCTAATAAATAAAAAATGTCTGTTAAAAATTATCTCGATTGAGCAGAAATTTATGACGAAGACGACACGGTAACAGAATTTGAGTATATTGAATATCTCGATGAAAATTCTAACGAACGTAATAAGGCTGGCGTCAGAACATTTAATACTAGAGACGATGACGTATTTCTACTGCCTCATAAAGCAATGTTGGAAGTTCGTGGTCAGATTATGATAGTAGCTGTTCCACCTGTCGCAATTGCAGCTGGAACAGAAGTAGCTCTTATAAATGATGGTTGGTGTTTATTTAAAAGTGCCCGATATCAGCTGGCCAATCAAACTGTCGAAGATATTTCAAGTCACTTACAGGTTGCAAGTACAATCTTAAATACTATTTCGTATGATTACCCCAAATCAACTGCAACTAATATAATGTGGTTTAAAGATACTGGACGTGGTGCAGCTGAATCGACGGAACTTTTCTCGAAAGGTGTTTTATTACACGGAGCTAATGCCGCTGCAGATCTCCCAATTGTAAGAACTTTTCTTATTGTTAATGCAGCCGCACTAGGTATAGCCGCACCAGCTGCAGATGCTAATGCAGATGCTACAAGAGTTTCTCTTACTGCAGCTTGTAATAATCTTGGTATAATACCGCTTGATGCAGCTGATGACGGTGTTGCAACGTTAGATTTAATCAAAAACACAATTAGCGTAAGAAATGCACGTTACAATGAAGGTTTTGCTAAGAGAAAGGCACTTGCGGAAGGATCACGTCAAATTACAATGATGCTGCCGTTAAGCACAGTATTTGGATTTTGCCGCAAGTATAATAAAGTATTTCGTGGAGTTAAACATACGCTTATTTTAGATCGATCAGAACAAAATGATTGTTTATTTCGACATGGCGGAAATGATGTACAATTTATCATAAACAAACTTGTGCTGTGGATGCCACGAATAACGCCGACAGTTTCGAAATCGCTCGAATTAGATGATGTTCTTAAAAACCGCACAAAGAAGATTCATTTTCAGCAACATAAAATATATCAAACAGCAGTTCCAAATACCACAGACTACACATGGCGAGTCACAACGACGTCGACTGAACAAAAGCCACGGCAAATATTTGTTGTATTTCAACAGCAAGCGCAACGTGGTAACCAACAACAAAATAATGCGATATTTGATAATGCTGATGTTAGACGAATATATGCTAGAATAAATTCAAAGCAATATTCAGAGTGAGCGATAGAATGTAATTTCGCAGATGACGCTAATAAAAATATTACTCGACCTTACATGTACCTGCTCGACGCATTGCAAAAATATCAAGATGTTGGATACGGATCTCAGATATCAGTAGAGGAATTTCGTACACTTTATCCGATATTTTATTTTGATGTTAGTAAACAAAATGAAAGAGATACATTTTCAACTGCTGATATTGAAATTACTTGGACGCTCCGAGCAGTTCCAGTAGCGCAGTTGTATGTATATGCGCTAGTGATCAGCGACAGAACTATTACGATTGATTATGGTGGAGGTAAAATGTCGGTACAAGTTTAATCTGTAACTTTAATATAAGATGACAAAATATATTGTAAAAGAAATATATTTGACAGATGGTCAAGTTAAAAAAATTAGCAGCTGCTGTTGCAAAGAAAAGGCAAGTATCATTATAGGTCCACCCTACCGCAGGTGTTTTAGGTACTTTAACAAAATTAATGTTAACTAAAAAACAAGTAAATAAATACTATCGCAAAAAACCTTTTGTTTTAAATTTAAATGCTGCATAAATAACTGCAATGTCAAAACAAGGTGGTTTCCTCGGTCCGGCACTATCTGTAATGGCCAGAACATTAATACCTAAAATTTTGCCAGTGTTAGGTACATTAGGATTGGCAGCGGCGTCTGGAGCAGTATCTAGCGCAACGAAAAAGGCAGTTGAAGGTCACGGGATAAAGAAAATTTTTGTCCAAAGATAAATATAATGCCCAGACGAAAAACAGCAGAAAGAAAGACAACGACGAAAAAAAGACACGAGGAGAAAAGATAGATTTATTCCACTACCTCCATTACTAGCAGGATTAGCGGGAAGTCTATTGCCAAATCTGTTAGGAGTAGGACGAGGACTAATGTTGCCAGGAACAAAGAAATGAAGTCGGCCGCGTTAAGTAATTTTGATATATTTGACAAACTAAAAAAAGCAAAAAATTTCAGTGGAGTTTATTCCAAAGATGAACTTACGGCGATTCCATGGCAAGCGACATCGTCGCTAGAGACGCTAGCGTCTCCAAGTTCTTATGTTATAAATGTACAAGATTTCAATGACGGATCTGGTACACACTGGGTAGCTGTTTTTGATAACAATTATTTTGACTCGTTCGGAATTCCACCAAGTGACGCAATAAAAAAATATATGAGTAGAATTCAAGAGACGAAGTCTCTTGCGAAAATAATAAATTATTCGTCTAATCAAATTCAACCAGTTGGAACTTCTGCTTGTGGATACTATTGCGTAATGTTCATTAAACAGATGACCATAAATCCAGATTTTTTAAAGTTTATTTTGCAATTTGACAAACAACCTTCTCACGCTAATGATGAGATTGCATTGAACTTTTGCAGAGCTTGAAAAGCTCCGAGTTTAAATTTTATCTAAACTCACTGATATATAATGTCAACAAATTGTCTTAAGTGTAAAACTAAAACAGAAAATAAAGATGAAAAAACAGAAAAAACAAAAAAATAATAGAATAATGCTGAAAAGTATTTGTGCAATCTGTGGAAAAAGAAAAAGTATGTTTTTACCAACAACAAAGTTGTCCGGAGCGGGTTATTCAGAAATTATTTTAGTAGAAGATTAATAAATAAATGACATCCGAGTGCGATTGTGATAGAGATTTATGTCTTGAGAAAAATAAAATTGTTACATATTGTCAGACATGCAACAACAGAGAAATAATTGGAACAGGTATAGATATACATAAATTAATTGGCAAATTGCCGAAACCAAAAGGCAGTTGGACATTGCCAGACCATAAATATACTGGACCTTATAATCCCCTTGATAAACAACTTGATGAAAACGATAATCCGTTGCCAGGACAAGAGCCTTACAATCAAGTTGACGCAATAGCAATGCGCCATGATATCTGCTACAGAGATATTGAACTTCCAGACAACGAACAAAATAAACACAGCTGCGATAAAGTAATGTTAGACGAACTTCGTGATATGAAACCTGTAAATATGCGAGAACGTGTTGACCGAAGGCTGGTCCAGGGTTTTATTGGAGCAAAATATAAACTCGGACTCGGTAAAAAAGAATTATATGATGATCTTGCCTTAGAGACGCTAGCGTCTCTTTCTTTCTGCTGTTTTTCGTCTGGGCATTATATTTATCTTTGCACAAAAATTTTCTTTATTCCGTGACCTTCAACTGCCTTTTTCGTTGCGCTAGATACTGCTCCAGACGCCGCTGCCAATCCTAATGTACCTAACACTGGCAAAATTTTAGGTATTAATGTTCTGGCCATTACAGATAGTGCCGGACCGAGGAAACCACCTTGTTTTGACATTGCAGTTATTTGTGCAACATTTAAATTTAAAACAAAAGGTTTTTTGCGATAGTATTTATTTACTTGTTTTTTAGTTAACATTAATTTTGTTAAAGTACCTAAAACACCTGCGGTAGGGTGGACCTATAATGATACTTGCCTTTTCTTTGCAACAGCAGCTGCTAATTTTTTTAACTTGACCATCTGTCAAATATATTTCTTTTACAATATATTTTGTCATCTTATATTAAAGTTACAGATTAAACTTGTACCGACATTTTACCTCCAACATAATCAATCGTAATAGTTCTGTCGCTGATCACTAGCGCATATACATACAACTGCGCTGCTGGAACTGCTCGGAGCGTCCAAGTAATTTCAATATCAGCAGTTGAAAATGTATCTCTTTCATTTTGTTTACTAACATCAAAATAAAATATCGGATGAAGTGTACGAAATTCCTCTACTGATATCTGAGATCCGTATCCAACATCTTGATATTTTTGCAAAGCGTCGAGCAGGTACATGTAAGGTCGAGTAATATTTTTATTAGCGTTATTTGTAAAATTACATTCTATCGCCCGCTCTGGATATTGCTTTGAATTTATTCTAGCATAGATTCGTCTAACATCAGCATTATCAAATATCGCATTATTTTGTTGTTGGTTACCACGTTGCGCTTGCTGTTGAAATACAACAAATATTTGCCGTGGCTTTTGTTCAGTCGACGTCGTTGTGACTCGCCATGTGTAGTCTGTGGTATTTGGAACTGCTGTTTGATATATTTTATGTTGCTGAAAATGAATCTTCTTTGTGCTTTTTTTTAAGAACATCATCTAATTCAAGCGATTTCGAAACTGTCGGCGTTATTCGTGGCATCCACAGCACAAGTTTGTTTATGATAAATTGTACATCATTTCCGCCATGTCGAAATAAACAATCATTTTGTTCTGATCGATCTAAAATAAGCGTATGTTTAACTCCACGAAATACTTTATTATACTTGCGGCAAAATCCAAATACTGTGCTTAACGGCAGCATCATTGTAATTTGACGTGATCCTTCCGCAAGTGCCTTTCTCTTAGCAAAACCTTCATTGTAACGTGCATTTCTTACGCTAATTGTGTTTTTGATTAAATCTAACATTGCAACACCGTCATCAGCTGCATCAAGCGGTATTATACCAAGATTATTACAAGCTGCAGTAAGAGAAACTCTTGTAGCATCTGCATTAGCATCTATAGCTGGTGCGGCTATACCTAGTGCGGCTGCATTAACAATAAGAAAAGTTCTTACAATTGGAAGATCTGCAGCGGCATTAGCTCCGTGTAATAAAACACCTTTCGAGAAAAGTTCCGTCGATTCAGCTGCACCATGTCCAGTATCTTTAAACCACATTATATTAGTTGCAGTTGATTTGGGGTAATCATACGAAATAGTATTTAAGATTGTACTTGCAACCTGTAAGTGACTTGAAATATCTTCGACAGTTTGATTGGCCAGCTGATATCGGGCACTTTTAAATAAACACCAACCATCATTTATAAGAGCTACTTCTGTTCCAGCTGCAATTGCGACAGGTGGAACAGCTACTATCATAATCTGACCACGAACTTCCAACATTGCTTTATGAGGCAGTAGAAATACGTCATCGTCTCTAGTATTAAATGTTCTGACGCCAGCCTTATTAC
>JAECUM010093445.1:0-110723 GCA_016617855.1 Megalonaias nervosa | reverse complement strand
GCATATGTTACGTGGTCTTTGCAAGCATCAGGAGGGGGATTTGTGGGCACGTCGTCTTCAGCAGCAGCTGTGTAACGTCCGCAGTAAAGATGCACTCTACAGCATCATCTTCAGCCAGCCTGATATAAGAAATGCAAAGGATAGCTCTTACCTGGTGCAGACAGATGTTTTCACCACAACGTCACTTGAGGTTCCATCTACCACCCTTCTTGCAAGTTATGATCAGGGTAAGATACGTTGTGGACTTTTAACTCAAAGCCAGTCGTATTTTCTGACTTTGTTGATTAAATGGCACTCCAAGATTTGCTCGCTTTGCAAACTATTCACAGTAAAATATAGACTTGCAGTAAGAAATGTTTAAAACCTGCCTTGTAAGAAAAGAACTTCAAAAAGTACTAAAGTATTTCTTACTCTCCCTTTCGCAATTGGTCTATCTCACTTCACAGTATATTTGTTACATTTATTTCAACAAGTCAGTGTCCCTTTGTTTATTCATTTTAGGTGTTCTTTCATATGTTCAGACAGACATAAATTCATAGATTGATACTTTCTGCCATTATCACCAGAGAAAATCTTTTAAACAATGCAGTTTATATAAAAAATGTTGATCCATTATTTGTGGATTTTTGTTGTTTTTTTAAAAAACTTTGTTTTTTTAATACATATCTTCACATGGAATGTTGTTTCTAACTGACACAGCTCAAGAACCATTTTACATGTGCTGTTGAGTTTAGTATGAGCTGAATGTGCCTTTTATGGCTTTTGTCTCATCAACTCCATTTGGATAGAGTTATGGCCCTGGACAATTCACATCATGCTATTGCATGGGCAGACCTGCCAACCCTTACAATTTTGCATTAAGTCTATTGAAAATGACCCTTAAAATATGGACTTTGGGAATTAAAGGAAAAACTATGGAAATAAGATTGTTTCAGTAAAATCAGATAATTGGCTTGTCTGTGTTTGATTTGGATCCAGGTTTCATATTAGCTTAGTGGAGTTAGTCAGAGAACCAGACTAACTTTACTGTATTGCCTCAGACACTTTAAACTGCACTTATTTTTCCGTGTGAAGAGTATTTGCATGATCAAATTGTTGATTATATAAAAAAAAATTTAAAATGGCGTCCAGCTACCGATACATATTAAAGACAAGATGAAAAAATAAGTCTTTTGAAAAGGTTTTAATAATCAGTACAGAAGAATGAAAAAAGAATATTCAGATTGTTCTGAATAAAATCAGGAAGGGACACAATTACATTTTTTGGAGATAACATCAATTTGAGTATGTCACGTGGCTGTAGAGATGATTGCCATTGTAATGTGAAATGAAGAAAAAAAAATTCCAAGGATTCATCAAGTTGAAAGATAGCAACAAGCCATTGAGCTGCATAGGGTTTGGAACTGAAGTTTGTACAACTGTACCAGAGGTAAATAAGGTGTATGTGAACTTTATATACTTTTCAGATGAACGTAATATTTACTGTATCAGTTTGGAATAATGAACTTTTAAATACACTTTTTCCAACCCGTCAGTAGCAGTACATGACATTTTGTTACGCCTTACTGGAAACTGGTTAAACTTACAAAAAAAAATCAACTTTCTTACTGAAATGATCTTGTTAGGGTTAGCAGGTCTGCAAGGGATGTTGCATGTATGGGTTTAGACTGATCCAGTCCCACTTTGGACAGAGCTATGCCACTTGTTAAGCATTTCTCCCCAACTTAACATGGATTGTGGCTTGCAATCAGCATAGAACAAGAACCATTCAGTGTATTCTGATTAAATTTGGAAAGTACTTTTTATCTTGGACCTACATTTTCTTTTATGGGTTTTGTGACTTATGGACCTGGTCAATTAACTTAATATTTTTATGTGAGATGTTGCTTGTAATTGGCATTGATGACAAACTATTCAGCATATTCTAATGCAATTTGTTGTGAACATTGTTTCATAGACCTAGATTGGTTTTTCATTATATTTGGGGAAAATGATAATTTTTGGCAGTGCACAGAGGATCCGAACAGTGAGAAAAGTGATTGCATTTTTAGTTCCTTAAAAATTGGATTAATGATGGCAAAGTAAAATAGAGTAGATTGTAAGAAAAATGAATTTAAAAAATTAAAATTCATCAACTTTTGTAACAAAATATCACAGTTGTAATAAAATGAAAATTTGATACTGTCATTAGAAATGTCAAAATTTTGTGAAATTTCTACCAGGTACCCGTCATTCCTAATGATCGGTTACCTGGGTATCAAAGGGAAATTGTTTTAAATGTGAACTTGAACTGCTTCACACGTGACAACCCCCAGGAGAGGTATAAGTGTAATGATTACTAATATAAGTGGCAAAAAAGCGTAATCTGAACATAAAAAGAGCAATCTATATATTTTATGCCATAATTACAGAAAACTATCAAAAAGGTACATTTAATTTTGCTACTTACCTGTATCTGCAGGTAAAATTTTTGTTACAAATTGGCTAAATTCATGTGGATTAGTAGTTAGTACAGGAGTATTGACACAAAAGAAATTGATAAATTATTTATGCGTAACACTCACTTCAACTAGTAGTCTACATGTCTAAAGTAACTTCCACAAATAGTTGTAAAGTCCACAAATGAAGATTGTTGTATTATCCTTGACCTGCCATGGTTCGTCCCTTAATGACAGTCCGGTGCAGCATATTTTTAAGTTTAACAAAATCCCTTCTCTGCTAACATTTTTCAGTCATATAACAGCCATCAGTCACATCAATACATCCCATTTGTTTTGTGTTTTTTAAAAAAGTTTTGGTATGATATCTGGCGCCATTTATTTTCCATTTAGACTGGTCCGCTACATATGTAGTATCAAAATAGAATGAATGTAGGACAAAAGGTTTCACATTCAAGATACCTGTCTATTTTCTTGGAACTGTTTGATGTAAAATTCATTCAAAAATTACCACATTTACACACATTTATTTAATAACAAAGATTTTTTTTCCCTTATATTTAAATATTTCAGTGGAAAATTTCATTCTGTATAGTTGTCCATTGTGTTCAAGTTTTTCCTAATATGGTATAAGAAGTGCATGTTATAGTAACAAGTTTTTGTGTTGCCTTTGCCATGACAAAAAATAGGTCTTGGGTTTCCCGTTAATCTAATAATAAAGGTCCAGGAAACGAACATGTGAACAGTGGCCCTGACTTGAACAAATAACACTTGCTCCAGGGCCATAAACTTGAGGCAAAAATGGTATCATTTAAACCGGACATTCTTACTGTTGCTGTTGACAAAAGGTATTGACCCAGTTAATGTTGTCAGGATCTTCAAACAAGTGTGTTTAAGTCACAGAAAAAAAATTGCACACAAACCATGGACGGGCAAGAAGTTAGGACAGTTGAGCATGAAATATCAGTGTTGTTTCTTAAATAGGTCGTGCGAGAAAGGATTTTATTATTGAATTATTATATAGTATATGTATGACAAGTAAATTGTAAGCAACCATACGAGCCCCTGTGATGATGAATAAATGTGCACATGACACGAGCCTCGAACTGTAATCGTTATGCTGTCTTGATCTGAACTTGGAAAATTTTTTTTAACAGGTACCCAGTTGTTATTTTATTAGCCAGGTTATTATCAATGGGCAAGTACTTGTGTTCCCATTGGCATCTTTAGTTCTCATCCATGACATCCTTCATTAACCTATACGCTGTTCTCCGTTATTATCAAGAAGTTTTAGTGGTTTTTAATTTCAGAGTCGTACAAGCTGTTTCCAGATGACTTGAATCAGTTGGTGTGGCTTGCCCTTCAACATTACTCCGTGCGAGATGACACCCAGCCTGACTGTGAGTACCCTAAATGTTTGATATCAAATGTCATGTCATGTTTCTTTCGGTTAAGAGTGGTTATTTCACTAGGGTCACATTCTACCAAATTGTCAGAAGACAGGTACATACAAAGGATGAGAAAAAAAATGGTGGATAAAGAGCTGCTGGAATGTCAGTGTTTATCAGATGATGGCATTTTATGGCAAGGTCTCCAATTTTGCCTTACTACGTATGATTTAGCTTTATGTCTTATAAGGCAGTGTACTTCAGAATCATTTCTTAGTTTTAATAAATTAAATTGGTGGTTTCAAGTATGTGATACATTTGTGCTAATTTCAGATAATTTATGGAACTGGTCAAAAGAGTCCAATCTTTTGCTTATTATAAAGCTTAAGAGTTGTCTGTAGGATTTTGAAAATGGAAGTCCAGTATCACATTTGTCACTGAACTGGGAGCTCATTATATTGAAAACTATCAATCCATTTTTAAAAATTAATTGGGACTAGGAGATAATGAAGCCTAAGGATTTGAAATATGAAACAATAAGTTTTTTTGTATGCGTGTTTTGCAACAATTTCATGTATTAACTATGCATGCCAGTGAATAAAATGAAAAAGAACTTAATAAGTTGTAAACATCTACAATGGTTGTTTGCTGTAACCCTACAAGTTAAAGCAACATCGCAGGCTAGGAGATAATGTAGCCTAAGGACTTGAAATATGAAACAATAAGTCTTTTGTGTGCATATTTTGCAACAATTTCATTTATTAACTATGCATGCTAGTGATTAAAATGAAAAAGAAATTAATAATTTGGAAATATTTATAAGGATGTTTCTTTCTGATGGTCCTACATATGGTGATTTTCAGCATTGGTGCTAACTTGGAATAGAAAGTACAAACACAAAATGATGTAAGGGTGAAAGCATAGGGACATACTTGAAATTTAGCACAAATTCAGCTAAGATATGTATCTTTATCATATAAAAAATTCATTATGCTAGGTAATTGCCCACATGGTCAAACCACCTCTGTTATGAGGGTGCAGTTTTTGCTTTTGTGATTTGACTTGAGTTTAAGCCCCTGGTACAGTTTAACAATGAGCTTGAATCAGATGATGTTAATTTGGTACAATCCCCTATAGGTAAAAGTTTCAAATAAAATCATATTTGGTGTTTTTGTTGGATGACCAGATAATAGTACTACCCTTAAAATCTGAAGGAAAAATCCATAATGAACAGAAGGCCATCTTCAGGAGTTTATATCTCTTCAAATATCTGATATTTTGAAAATTCAGATTCCCAAGGTCACAAATGTGTAATATAGTAAAATTAAGCTTGATATCTATATGACAAAAAAAAGTTAAAAGCATTTTATAAACCCTTCATTGTAAGCCAGTGAATCTGCAAGTGAGAAAACTATGCTACCCCTCGCCACTTCATTCAGTCATAACTTAATATTTGGAATGTTTTTCTGAAATTTTGCTTGCAGCCATCATTTACATAAATTTACACCTTGGAAAAAATTTAATGGAAATTAGAGATGGTCACCTGGGGGGTCTCTGGGTGATTTGGCATGGAATGACTAATTTGTGTTTCTGTTTAGATGACCGTACTATATTTTCAGTCCATTAAATCGGGGGGGGGGGGGGCAGCTGTACATTTTAATCTTTTGGAAATTTCTGTTTGAAATTTTAAAAAATTGTTGGTACAGTTTAGCACAGATTTGGTGAGTCAGACAAATTGAATTTGGTATGCATGTTGTATATTTAAATAGATGACTGGATTAGATTTTTATGTGATTGGAAATTTTGTTCCCATATTTATGTAGTTTCAGTGTTTTGGGGAAATGGACTTTTTGGGTCAGCAATCGGGGCATATGTCTTTTAAAAGAACAAATCATGTTCTTTTTATTTCTGGAATTATTCTCCTACTTGTAGGGCATCTTTTCGTTACCTGCACTGAACTAAACTTTCTTCTGTAGATAAAATACAAAATAAGCAATAGAGATTTAAATTTAAAGCAAAATCTGTGTTTTAGTAGTCTTTAAAGCTGATCAGATTTGATCACTGCTGTCTTTCAAAAACCAGTTTAATTTTTTTGTATTATCAGCACTCCAGATAATTTTTTGTCACAGGAGTAAAGCACTCATTTTGAAATTGAACAAGCAGGAGCAGTTATCCTTGACAGTTTTGCACATTTTTCTTTTGACTTCAAAATCCTTGTTTGCTGTTGTCAGCAACCCATTTTTAAGTGTTTAGAGAGACAGTGATTTCTTTTGGTATTTATTGTTGTAGTAAAGGCTTCAAGACTGTATTTTTCCAACCGAAAGTTTACTTTGGCTTAAATTTTCTCAGCATGCTTTGTTTTGCTTTTTTTTTCATTCAGGATTTTGTTTTTTATGTACTGGACCTGGTAATAAAAATATACTACAGCAACTGAAATCTTTGTATACTTCTTTTGTCACCTGTTACTAAAATGCAGATGTATTGCATCATCATATGTTAACCTTGGTTGAAGTTAAAAAAACAACAACAGGCATTGTTAGAAAATAATATTTGGTTTTGATAGTATTGAATTAAAGATTCTATAGGAACAGGAAGATCTTTAAATTGTATTTTAATAACAATGTCAAAGTAAAACAAATGTTTCCTTTATTAATGCAGCAAACACCGTAATAATGACAAGATGCTATAAAAATGTGCCTTCTGGAGCACATGATGTATAGCTACGTAGTGCACTAGATCTGTCTTGAAAGACCACCCCTTCTGTCCAAAAAAAATAGCTCAAGACAGGTGGTCTCAAATTACAGCTCATAATACTACATAATCAGTTTGTGCTTTGAAGACTTGGTCTAAGATAGGTGGTCTTTTATAGCAGTGGTCTTTCAAGACAGGTTTCACTGTATTTACATTAACTACTTAAACTTTCTCAGATTTAATTATAATCTCATACAATTTTCAGATTTTTTTCAATATCTTTTTCTGAACCACTTCACCAGTCAAAGATATCAGTGTCAAGAGAACTGTACTGTATATAATGGATCACAGGTGTCAGTCAGGAGAACTGTACTGTATATATAATGGATCACAGGTGTCAGGAGAACTACTGTATATATAATGGATCACAGGTGTCAGGCAGGAGAACTGTCCTGTATGTTTAATGGATCACAGGTGTCATGGTCAGGAGAACTGTACGGTACATATAATGGATCACGATGTGACAGACATTAGGACTCTATATATAATGGATCACAGGTGTCACAATCAAGAGAACTGTACAATATTTAGAGAGATCATTTAATAACTGTAGGTTCCCATTCAGTAGTAATACTTATTTATCTATAGTTTATCATCACAAAATAAATTAAAAAAATTGTAAGTTGTTTCAGGCTTGTTATATGTATCTTTGTAGATGGATTCCAGATCTTTCAAAAGTTGAAATTTTCTAAGCCCGATTTCAAGAACAGTGACCCAGGATCTTTATCCCAGCTGGATACATTGGTAGGTACCAGTGCTATAAAGTCAGCATGCTGAAAGACAGATCATATTTTTCATTTAAACATTTATTTTACTTTATTTGCAGACAAGCTTTTAATTTTTATAACATTCATGTTTGCTGACTAAAAATATTGCCATGATGTAGTCAATTGTAATCATGATAGTGCTGCAGTAATGCATTTACATTGCACCTCTGTGGTCATGGATTTGATTTCTGACTCCAGCATGTGTAAGGATATGTGCCTATTTATATGCTGTATCTTTAGGGTTCTTTGGTATCATGCACCTCAAAGAAAGCACTAACTTGTTGCGTAAATAATTACTCACCATATATTGGCCCACTCCAGTTATTTCATGAAAGGGATAAAATCAATGAAGGGATTATGTTAGAAAATATTCATTACACATTCAAAACTTTAGATTCTGTTTTCGGTATGTTTTGAAGCATAGCTGATAATTTATTTCATTAGATTGGTGGATGGATATATGGGTAGATACATTTATTCTGGACTGGTTCTGAAACCCATAACTACTGTAAAAGTGTAGAATATGCAAAACTTAAAGAGTTGTAAATGTTTGAAAAGCAGACAGGTTTGGCATATTCATGGATAGCAGGTGTGTAAATTGGAGGCCATTTATTGTCTCAACCATTTCTGTCTCACATATGGAGTATTAAAAGTCTCATGAAGTAATATTGTTTCAGAAAAAGCAAGTCATAATTTTTTCATTCATTTTGTGCAAATATCCAAACAAAAGGTCTGTAAATTTTATGTTAAAAAGATAATTGCTTTCTTGTTTTAGAATTATTATTGTATTATGTGTACATGATTTTTATGTCGGCTTATTATAATATCTTATTGCAGGTCTTGTATCAGCTTATTATAATATCTTATTGCAAGTTTTTTTCTATGCCACTGTTATCAGCTTATTGTAATATCTTATTGCAGGTTTTCTTCTATGCCACTGTTAAATGGGTTGCCATGCAACAAGAGCATTTGAAAGCAACAATTTACCCCATTATAGACAAACCTGATTTTCTCCCTGCATGCATCAGCCCGCCTATGTGCACAAAGGATCAATGTGACTGGTGGTCTGCTGTCTATAAAATGGACACCAACACTGCGTAAGTATTTAGTCAGCAATTTGAATCCTTTATGGATGATCAGTCTTGCAAGAATTTGATGGCTTGATCTTAAATTTGATTTAAGCTGCCCTGCTGTCACCAGTATTTGAATGAAAGATTCTTTACACTGTCCGCAAATATTATATATAAATCAGAGTGTTGTATATGTTTGGCAAAATATATGGAATGAAAACTCAACAAACAAGCTTTGGAACATCAAAGCCATCATTTGAGAATGGCATTCCACACATATAATGCATTACACAGATGAGATGGTATTGTGCTCACATATAGGACACACATACTTGGCTCAGACACACCTCCTTAAAAGGGTATCCATTGACTAAAGAGGTTATCTTACTAGTGTCCACTGACAGTAGAATACATTCTTGTCAGGTGAATTAACTTCCCATTGAGAGAAATTTTGTATGTGGATTCGATTAAGAAACTATGATGATGTACCACCAGAGAAAATTTATGACTTTTTAAAGAATGCATTTAATAAAAAGAAATTTAACAATTTATTTTGAGAATTTTATAGTCTTTACCTTTTTCTTAAATTATATCTACGTTTTACAGTTTTAATATCTTTTTTCTTATTACTTCTAGGACTACGCATTTACATTTATTTGGAAGAATTTATCTTAAAAGAGAGGAATATAATTATGTTTTTATTGCATAGAAAATAGTCATTATGTGTAGAACGATGTTTTCTTGGGCAAGTTGGTTTTGTTGCTGGGCAAGCAAACTTAGATTTTCCTTGTCTAGTGGTCAAGAGGAAAAAAATGAAATGTTTCTAGTCATACTGACCTATTTTAAACCATGTACACACATTACTTTGATTAGTAACATCATATAATCTTGTGAAGAGATTACATCACATATTTTGAATATATGAGATTTTGACATCTAGTCTATGCTTGAGAGGTAATTTGTTTGTAATAAGTTGCAAGAGAACTTGTCAGAAAGTCAAGACTTTTTCAGAACTTTCACTGTAGGTTTTGCAAAAGTGGATTTGCTTTTCTTCCTGCAGGGTGGGAAATAATAATTTTTTTTGCTCTTGCCAAATTAGCTGCTGAGTCTTTTCCATCCATTGTATATAAGGACAAGTGGATTTTAAAACCTTGACTAGGATTCCTTTGCTGTAGTTTCCCTTAGCATTCTGAGTTTCTGATTGACAGTGTGCCTGCACCATTACTACATTATTTGTGTGTTTGGCACAACAGTTTTTGTGGTCCTGTGCCTTCGTGGCACAGCATGGAATCATTCCGTCTGCTCATTACTTTTTGAGAATGGGTCACTATTTTAATAAAATAACTGTTACTGCGATTTTAAGCTGATGGGCCAGTTGACCTGTTGGCACCACACACAAAGAACTCTTACTTCAATCTCATATAACACGATCTTTGCTTAAGGTACTTAGATTGATTAATAAATAAATTAATTGCTCTGATGAAAACTTTGAATGAAGAAGAGTTCTATGGATCACAGGAAATGATCAGCTACTGTGGAAAGTGTTAAGGTCTGTTCATGCAATGCACCACAATTGACAGCTGTGAATTTGTAGTAGCAAGTGAACCTTTTCATAGAATCAGCAGGAAATATTATTCTTTGAATTCCAACCTACATCTCAGATTTTCTTGACACCTTTGTACCATTATTTTTGTAATGGAACAGATGTGTCAATCAAATAATATAAACCAGTTAATATAATTTATTTATCTTGTTTCTTCCATCAAATGATAATAAACCATATAATTGAGTGCTGCAGAGTGGAGAGTAATTCAGTATCAAATAAAAAGACCAATTTGATTCAAATCGGATCTCCACTGTCCTACATAAAAATCTGACAGTGATCACTTATGGGTCATGTTCTGGTGACCTATGTTATTACCATAATCTCTAATTTTATCAACCAATCAGATAGTCGTATACCTGCACTTTTGGGAGATCAAGCAGTATGTCTGAAGAGCATCAATGTGTGCTGAATGATTTGATTCACTTTAAAATTTCTGAAAGCTGCATTTCCTTGGCTAATTCATAGGTCACCAGAACATGACCTGTAAGCGGTCACTGTCAGATCTTCACATAGGAAAGTGGAGATGTGAATTTAATCGGATTGATAAAAAGACAAGTTTTGTGAGGGGTTTGAAAATACTGTTGGTGTCAAGCTAAAATAAGATCCACTATCTGTAGATGCTAAAATTTTAATTTTGAAGCTTTCAAAACACTCTTTTTGGACAAAATAATTTTATATCTGAGAAAATACAGAGCTTTTTAATATCCGAATATTCACTGTAATTGATTTGTTAAAGCTTAAACAGTGCTTCTGTATAGCAGTTTATTTTTTATTTGTGAGAATTGTTTGCCTCCAGTCTTGGAAAGTTTTTGCAGTGCAGTTTCACTGTTTTCCATTGAATATTTTGTTACTTCTTATTTAATATTTTACTCTTCATGAAAAATGTATTGAATGTGACGTCCTGCAAACAAGAACATACTTATTTTCTTCAGGTTGCAATCAGACAGAATCTGGGGCACAGTGATTAGAGGACTCCAGACAATAAGAATGATACCACCTTACCGTCTACCAATACAGATACTCTTCCATGTGGCCCACACTCTGGAGGAAAGGGTATGATGATATATTTTTTTTCTTGGCACAAAAATGAAAAGAAAATGCACCTTCATCCATTCATCCTTCTGTCAGTCAGTCAGTCCATCACCACTTTGTTAGTTTTTTTTGTTCAGAGAGCTTTTCCTGCATTTTTATCTGCATGGTCATACAGCTTAGTATGTTGATACCTTTTAGTAAATTAAACAGTAAACCACCAAATTGAGGTCAGAGTGACTTGTATGTACAAGTGTCAAACAAGGAAGGTCTTATATTCACATGTTCGAGTCATACAAACAAGTGGACATCACTGTGTTCACACTCCTGTGCACATGGAACTTGGATATTTCTTTAAGTAGTCCTACTATGACTAATTTTAACTGTACTAGATGGCCTGATAAAGAAACCTGCATTACACACATATGAATATCACCTCATACTGCCTGAAACTCCTACCTAAGACAGACAACCACCCTATATTAGCCACTGGCTATAACACTTGCATTCTTGCTAAAAGTAGAATTCTCTAATTGCAGAAAAATAAATTGGTTTTAAAGGTTTGGGATATAGGCAGAGAGTTGTTACAAATATAAAACAGTATCCACCATTTGTTATTGATGTCAGACTATAACATGCAAAAGGAAGAATCAGTGACAAATAAAAGTCTGTGCTTTATATTTAATGCAGTCTTAATTAATCAACTTCATAATGAATATTATAATAATTTTCTAAAACCCAAACACACGATGACACAATTTATAATTATGTGATCAGTAAGTTCACACATCCAGGCACTGTCACTGCAAAGAGCAATATATATATAGACAGTTGGCTTTTAAGAGAGATCTTCGATGACTAGGGACTGAAAAGAAGTTTCCTACAGCTATCAATTCATGTAATATACCTTTATATATACACCGCCTTGCTCATAAAACAAAAGAAGTTTAATCTGCATACTTGTAGTGGTCCCTGCTGATATGCTCCATTGATCGCAGAAAGCAGCATGAAACCACAGCTTGGTTAAGAAACACAGCCATTGAATCTGGAAGGCAGGTTGAAACCACAGCTTGGTTAAGAAACAAGGCTGCTAACTACAGAAGACAGGTGGCTGCTGATTACATAACATTTATATAGGCAATTTGCCAGAGGGGGTAATTAGAATGGCAATTGTGACCAGGCGGCTGCTGATTACATAACATTTATATAGGCAATTTGCTGGAAGTGGTAATAAGAATGGCAATTGTGACCAGTTGACTGCTGAAATTGGTTGAACATTAGGACTGGTTTTGCTGTGTGTGTGTGTGTGTGTGTGTGTGTGTGTGTGTATATATATTTAATTATAAAAATCAGATTTGTCACAGAATACATTTGCTCCCATCATTATGAACCTTGAAAAGTCTTTGAATTTGAGGGGTTAACTTGAAAACGCCTGTAACATCAACAAAAAAAATTCCTTGAGAAGTTAAAAGACTCCTTATAATTATTTACGCTTTGCTTCTTCAGTTGCACCTATATGCAAGTTCCAAGTTGTCTGTATTTTCATTTATTTCATTCTGAGACTATTTCTACTTTCTACTCGTCATCGTAGTCTTGCATTTTGGATGTAACTCAAAGGTTTACTGTTAAATGTTAGAAAACATCTCTTACTTGTTAATAATCTACATTAAATTCCAAAATGTACCCAAATCACAATTTACTGCAGTATGATTATTTAAGAAAGGACTATCCACAAACTGACAGTTCAGAGAATAGACCATCAGAACATGAAAATGAGACTGGAACATGCTTTTAGATTAGAACATTTTGGATGCCTATGCTTATCTTCCAGTGCCTCATATTCCAAAGATTCTGCAAAAGAATGTTGCCTTAGCATGATTTCTCCCCTCATGTGGGAAAAATCATGTATAAACAAGTTGATAAATCTGGCAGTGGAAAAACTGCAAGGAAAACAGTGTCATTTCCTCATCTGTGCAAAGCACCTTGATGGCAAGAGTTTCATCCAAACCCTCATCTATTGAATCTGAACATATGGATCATATTAAATCTATAAAAAAAACAATTCTCAGAACAAGTGGCAGAGAGAATTGCTAAGGTGAGAAGGCCAACCATTTTAAAAGTGTATGAGGGGAAGTGAAGCATTTTCTCACAGTGAGGACACCTTCCTCTATTTAAGGCATCAATACCCCAAATAGCTAACTTCTGTTGCTCTTCAAATTGAAGAAGTTAGCACACATCATGATAAAAAGTAACCATTCCACAATCTCGGACACACTGTGTCATCACAGCAGATTGAATGTAGAACAAAAAGAATTGTGGTGAATTTTGTTTTGGCTCTGTGTCCAGAGTGGAATCTATAAGGGTTGTAACATTTTTTAGTAAAGCACCATTTGAACCATTCTCAAGAGCATAGTTTGTTCACCTCATATGAGACCTGCTTCCTACTTACACCAGCTAGAGGAGGTTAGATCAGCAAAATAATGTTTTGTTAGTCAACCTAAACTATCTACAATTTTGTCTGGGATAAGTCTATTAAACCTTTGAAAGAGGGAAACGTTTATATCTTGTCTCAAGCTCTATTATCCTGGGTTATTTGTTGCAGAATTTGTGAACTTCCTCATCATTCAGCGAAGTTTGACAGGTAGACTAGTTCAAGTGAGTGTTGAATATAAATAATTTGTCAGTATGTTTTGTGTTTGTATTTTGATTCACATTGACTTTGCCCATTTGTGAAGAATTTTGACCGGCTGCAGAACCAGGTTAGTAACAAGAAAAATTATACATTTCTGCTGCAATATGACTTGCACTTGATTTGTGGTAGAAAAACTGTGTCATGGCATTTGGAGCCAATAGTCCTCCAGATAATGCAAAGAATTAGACACTGTTTTTCTGGCATGAGGGTATTAACTTACTGAGGTATTATGATTGGGAAATGTTTTTGAAGAACCACTTTTTTGAGTAAAATATTTTTGTGTTTGATAATACAAGCCCAGTCATAATACAAATAGTCTCCCAGCCTCAGCACAGTTATATTCTGCTTGGACAGCATGCATTCTGCCCTTCTAGTAACTGAAGTCCAGATGGAATTTGGTGCCAGTCCTTATATCAAGGGACCACTCTAACTGCCACCTGTATGGTCAGACAACAGTTAGCATTTTTAGCTAAAATTATAGCTTGCGATGGCTGGATTTTTGAAGTAATGCTTGCACTCCAAAGATGTTATGATTGGGTATGTATTATTGAAGAACATTTTGCTCGAAAAATCGGTTTCTTCAAAAATGGATCTCAATCATGAATAGGTAACTTGTACAAGAATTTTTTTTCTTCCTAATGGTGGTGGTGGTGGCAGTGTACAATTTGATAGAAAGGGAAACAAAATAATGTACAGTTAGGAAAGTCTGTATCACCTAGACAAAGTGGTTCCCAACCCAGTAGCTCATGAGGATGCTCTGAAGGGTTGCCAGGATTTTTTATTTAGGGTGGCAAAACTTATCAAAATGATGTAAACAGGGTCATGAGGCTCTGAAAAATTATTTTTAGGGTCATGGCCAAATACATTTGAGAACCACTCACCTAGACAGAGTCTCACCTAGTAAGACACTGTATCCTTGAGTTTGTGTATCTAAATTCTGTACATAATTGGAGTGTATGTGTGTGTGTTGTTTCATTTCCCTTTTTTTTATTGTGAAGTGGTTGTAGGTTGGTGTTCCCTGAACAAGTAGTCAGCATGTAATGATAGGTGCCCTTCATTATTTTACTACAGTTTGTGATTATTTTTTACCCAGGCAAAATCCATAGAAGCTTACAGTGAAGAGGGACATTTACAGGACACCCGCTTGCAAGCCGTCCTCACAAGAGCTGCCTTCTACTGGCGGGAAACTATGTCCATTCTTGAGAAGCTTGAAAGGTTTGCATTTCACACATTTGTTTCAAATTGCAATGCAGAATCTTACCATTGTGCCATGTTCCTGTTTCAAATGATAAGTATATAAAGAGAAAAATGCGGACTCCATCACAGATCAGAGGTATTACAATCCTACAATCGGTACTTGTATCTTTCACAGCATCGATCATGATCCTAGATTTCAATAAATTTTTGCCATACCAGAGACCATTAATGCTGTAGGCAAGGTTTAACTGTCAGATATCCAGCATATATTGACTCTTGGCTAAGTTCTTATATGACTGCCATAAAGCACATTACATTATGTTATTTCTTTATTTGTTGTCTTTCTCTCCATCCATCTACTACCAGTTTTGTTTCCGCACAATAAATTGTGTTCTGCACCATCTAAAATTACCAAACTTTGTAGATGACTTGCTCATGGAGTAAGAAAGAAGCCGGAAAAAGCTCGGTGATCAAGGTCACTGTGCCCGGTTTCTGCACAGTGACATTAGTTTTACATCATCTATCTGGACCAGGCTTCATAGAGGACTTGTAAGGTAGAAGTCTATAGATATTGGGTTTCAAAGGTCAGAGGCAGACATGATTTTTCTTCATTTTAAAGTGGAATTCTGCTTTTCTCCTGATGAGAAACATCCGATTCTCATTGTAGTCCATTTTTAGTATCATCTCGGATCCAGTTCATTAAAAAAAGGTCTGTTTGGTCATGTAAATTATTGTTCCGCATATTAGTTAAAACACGATTGCTGTAAAGAGTATTCTGATTGGTCAAAAGTTTCTATTTCATCTAATGGAAACTGATAGAAATGGAAAGAAATAAGCATGCTTGCAAAACATGGCATCTCAAGTTTTTGAGAGAGAAAAGAACAAAAAAATTTTGGATAAATGCTTGAAAAATGTGTGGAAATGGCATGAAATGGAATGTTGATGGAAATGTAGTTGGTCAGTTCATAAGAAAACTGAATGCCAGAGGACTGGCATTTTGTGATCTTTGCAAGAAAGATCATTATGCTAATCGTTTATGGAAGAGTTTGGAGCAGCAGACATCACCTCCAAATAAGCTGCATACAGAGATGTAATATCAGAAGCACAAATTACAGCCAGTATGAGGAGGTGCTCAGGGGTCATGCTACCAGGCGAAGTGGGCGACTAAGTTGCCTAAAAAGTGTAAACTTTGCCTTCTTCTTGTGCTAAGAAAGTGAAAACGACTTTGCTTTGTGATTTTTTTTTTAGAGGAACATTGAATGACCATCCTTTTTGAGATGCTCCCTTGCCTTGGCCAGGTTAGTTCCAGTGTTATGTTTTATATAGCTCAAGGTGAAATGTAGGCTTCAAGCTATGAAATAATTGGTGTTGATATCAATTACGCTGACAAATAAACTCTTGCACATTAACAGGGATGTGGATTGACCATTAACCATTTCCTGAGTAAGTTAGCAACTTTTACTGCCCAATTTCCACATGATATCCTTTGATGATCAAAACATACAGACTTGTGTTTCTAAACTGAAATTTGTGTAAATAGCAATTTGAGTTTGAAGAATATAATTGGTAACATAAATATTTTAATTGCCGTGTTTCCTTGATAAAAATCAGCGCTGTTCTGGGAAGTACCGTTTTATTATAAAATCTCTTTTTGTAAACCATTGGGCAAATATATTCAGGAAAATATACCATTTGTAAGAAAGCAATGACTGAATATTATGTTGTTAAAGATTTAGCTTTAAAATGCAATTATGTAGGTCATAAATATACGGGACGATGTATGTTGTGGAATTTGACGAGAGACGCTGGAAGGTCAAGGTTGTATTCTGAGTTTACAAATTTTTGTGAAAATACGAAGAAAACAAAAACAGCAAAGCAAATACTATTTAAACAATGCCTTATGTTACACCAAGTACATAGACGAATAATAAAATCCTACATTTGCAATCCTATCACTGGACTGTTGTAATGAAGCTATGAAGTGATTGTAATGAAGCTATGAAGTGATTACATTAAAACCCCTCTTTCTAAAAATAGATGCACTTGCATGTTGGCTGTGTCAATTTGGCTGAAAAAAAAAAGTTTAATTCCTTCATATATCAATTTTAATTCTTCAGTGCGTTGTCTATGAACAGTTATGGTAAAGTTTTATCAACAACAAAGAAATTAGGACGAACAGTATGATCTGAAAGACATGTTCATTTTCTTTTATGTACATGGTGCTGGGGTTGTTTCAAACAAGTTTAGAAATCTTTTCAAATGCCATTTTAATGAACTTTCAGAAAGTAAAAATAAAAAAAATTCTTGATTAAGGGTAGTTGATTAAGCATTTGTACTAACTTGCAATTACAATACTGTAATCTAGTTACTCAGTTAAAATTCATTACAATGTATATCTTCTGTTGTTCTCTTTTTAAGTCATATTGCCAAAATACACTAAACATGAATATGATAGTTTTTAAACATGCATCAAATGTGTTTATAATATAGATAGAACTCAGAAAATTTTCTGCCTGAAAATAAAATATTGCTTAAAACCAATGTTAAATGCAAATATGCATACTGGGAAATAGATGGCATAATTCAAATAAGAGAATGAAAACAACAGACACACACACACAAACACACAAACACACATTGCATGTCTTGCTTTGCTCTCACTTCTCCTTGTTCAGCTCTCACTTCTCCCTGTTCTATCCAAAAGGAAAAGTCACTTCTCCCTAAAATTCAAGTCTAGCTTGACCCCTGATGCTTGAAAGAAATAAACTCCATTCCTGTTGAGAACAAAATGAAAAGAATGAACACTGAGCCAAAAGCATTGGTGGTGACAAATGGGAAAGCACAAGAAATTCTTGCCAAGGCTAGCATATCAATGTCAACAGGCTGTGTCCAGTGGGGGGAAAAGATAAGTGAATATATGTGATTATTTGTATATAGTTGATGTATTTGGGTGATTTATTTAACAGATATTTTTCTGAAAAGAGAAAAGTGTAATATAATATTAGCTGCATGTATAGACACATTATTGTGACTGAATTAATGTGTGAACACTGACATGCACATGTAATAACTTCACTAATATTATTGGAGAAGTTGATGTGACAATGAACATTTTGAAATTCTTCAAGTATTATTAAAAGTTTATAAAGTTCTCTTTTTTTCATATGATGTTTGGAATGAAGTAACACCTTTGCAAAATATTATAATAATAAGGTCCTCCAGGAGCAATTTTCTATGAGTACAATGCATTTTTGGACCCGTGGATCAGTGATACTGCCACTTGTGACCCCATTGGGACAGGACTCGCAAATCCCCCTGTAGATTTTTCAGGTATTTTTTTTTTATGGACCAGAATCATGTTAGCAAGAGGTCAAGGTCACTGTCAGAAAGAAGAGAAAGGGTTTCTGCACAAATTTCAGTTCTTGACCATATACCTTTAATAAATTTTGGGATACTCTACAGGTCTTAAATTCAGACGTTACGGTCACTGACTGAAAGAGGACATCTTTAAAAGACAAGAAGAGCTTATGAGATAGTCTGTTTTCTGTCTTCATCCATCATCTGTTGATCTGTTAGCATAAGTTTGTTATTAATACTCCTCCCAAATTACTTGGAGGAATGTCATGAAACTTATTCAGCCTTTGATCTAGTTTGTCCTAAATGAAAATAGTTCCACTCGGACATGCAATATGGCTGCCATAATGGCAATCTTGAAAAATCTTGTTATTGCTACTCCAGGATGATGGTTATATCTGTAAGAGGTTTTTGCTAAAGACTTCTTGTCACGTCTAGCTGGTGTTAAATGAAATGGTACAGATCTGTCAAGTATGGCTACCACAGCAGCCATCTAGAAAATCTATTACTGCTACTTGTTCTAAATGGATATTCACATTGGCATGGGAATTTCACCAGAAGACTTCTTGTTATATCTGCTTGGTCCTAAATAAAAATTATGTTGAAGGCTGATATGGCCACCAGAGTGACCATCTTGAAATCTTATTAATGCTACACCTCCTGAGTGGGTGATCATATCAGCATGGAGTTTTCACAAATTCTTATGATGTCTAGTTGGTCCTGTACCAAACAATAATGGTTTAAAAACTCCAGTTTAATGGAAGAAATGGTTTTATCTTGAATTTCCAGATATTTTTTTCAGTCACATGGGTGTCAGCTTGCACTTAAGGTATGGAAGAGGATTATTGATTTTGTGTTGATTTTGTATGTATGTGTGTTTGTGTGTGTGAGAAAGAGAGAGAGAAAGGTCAAGGTCATTGACTCAAAAAGAAAAGGAGTTTTTGTAGAATAACATTTTGCTCTAGAATAAATTCCTGGTCTAGCTTGGTTGATGTCTTGCAAGTAGTAGGGAAACCTATAAATTCTCGGCTATAAAATTGTGGGGTCTAAAGTCAGAGGTAATTTTCATGGTATGTCGTATAAAAAATAATGGTTTCTGCAGAATCAGCTTGGATCAAGATCACAAAACTTCAGCAAATGACCAGGTCATTGAGACCCATTGGCCAATAATTTTCCAAGTCATCCATGCCATGCTTGGTCCTTCATAGAGGACTTAAAAACATGGGAGGCATATAATTTGCAGTTCATGGTATTCTTGTTTGCTTTGATGATGTGCTTTTTGCCTAGGTAGAATAGCGCCCGATTTTTCAAGAAATTTATCAGGGTATGTAGCTGATCTGTTAGGTTGTGAGTGTTAACGTTCCTACTTAAAGAAAAATTGTGTAAACCCACTTAAAGTGGAGCATATAATACTATGACTTGGTCCAATCATACATGTGTACTCGTTTGTTCATCGTATACTTTCTGGGTTTCTGCACAATAATTTGAGTTTATATCATCCAACATTATCTGACTTTGTGGATTGCATCTACTTTAAGCATGAAAGACGCCTATTGACATAGGGTTCAATCTTTTAAAAGTCAAGGTTACAGTGATCAAAATTTGAAAAATTGTACCTGCACAATAATTTGAGTTCCACACTTGATACTTCACCAAAGTTGGTACACCTATTCCTTCCATGAGGCAGATTGTATTGTGATGTTTTGTCAGTCTGTTATCAATTTCATTTCACGAAATCTTCATTGTTAAATCACTTAATTTACAGAGATGATTATGTGCCCATGCCAAAAGAGAGTTTGTTTCCTGATAACTCAGTACCAGACACAGCTCAGCTGCAGAGAATGATTGAACAAACAAAGTTTGCTCTGGCCATGGTTGCAATGAGAGAAGGGAAATATGAAGAGGCTGTAAAAGGGTTTGAGAGTGCTTCTTCCCCCTGGGCTTCATACCACACTGCAAAGGTGAGTAATAACTAGGAAGGATCGAAAATTAATGAAGGTTAATAACAGTATTCCATATGTAGTGTGCAGCAATTGGTATGTTGTATTCAAAGAGTTTCATAAATTTTATTCCTAATTAACAGGGCTGTTAGCTAAAGTTTTGTCATATAACTTCATAGGTATTTGTTAATGTTTCTCCTTCCAGTATATTCCCAAATCACATTAATGTTAGGAATGTAAGTTTCACTACCTCTCAAATCTAGCAATTCCAGAAAGACAAAAATGTAATCTTTTATGTCTGTGTACAATAGATAGACAAAGGGAAGAAACTCTTATCAATTACCAACCCTTGCCCCAGCACAAGGTTGCACTAGTTTTAGGCCTTCGTATGAGGAATATCATTCTCCATTGCCTCTATGAATCCTTAAAGAATTTTTCGTGATTATGAATCATCCATCCATAATCATGAAATTTTTTGTCTTTGAATGTCTGCAAAGGATGCATAATGTTTGTTGGGATTTTGTATGTGTCAGTATTTTCATAGTTTTAAAGTCTGTGTTCTTGTTTTTTTTCTAAGCAGTAGCATCACATACCTGAATGTTGTAATTTTGAATTGCAAGACAAAGATGAATCTGACATTTGGTGATATTGCAGGTGCTGTTGAATTTTCATGTTTCAGGTGGTTAAATCCCATTTCTCAACAGGTCATAACCTCAAATTACTTGAAGGATTGCCATGAAATTTGTAAACATCAATCTCATTGTTTTCGCTACTCCTAAATAGTCATATGAACATATTGTAGTCCAGGTTAATTTTTATGTACATAGGAGCAGCCATTTTAATCCGAATTCTGCTTTAGCCAGTGCATAGTTTCCATAATAACCACATGTAAAGAAATTTTAGTAACAATACATGAAAGTAGCATAGATATTTAGCAACATTCTTTCCACTGTGCATGTTACCATTGCAAACAGCTTCACCTTAAGCCAGTTCCTCTCTGAGAAGTACATAGTATCTGTATTGTGGATCCTGAATGGAAAGGCATATTGACATAAGGACTTCAAGAGAAGACTTAGGTCTGGTTGGTACTACTTGAAAAATGATGCTGCCTTGAAAACCAAAATGGCTAGTGCAGTAGCCATCTTTAACATATTGTTATCACTACTTATCCTGAATGAATGGTCGTATCAACACTGTTTTGCCTTGAAGAATTGTTATGACATCTTGTCAATCCCAAATGAAAATGGTGCCAGTCTGACTTAAGATATGGCCTTCACAGCAGTCAGCTTGAAAATTGTGTCATTGCTACACCTTAATGGAAAGACATATTTACATGACATTTTCACTTGAAAACTAATTATAATATCTAGCTGGTTCTTAATGAATAAATGCTGATCTGACCTCAGATATGGCTGCTATAATGAACATATTGAAAATCATGTCAATAATTCTACTGTTTGGATGGTCATATCAACATAGAGTTTTCACCAGAAGTTATCTAATGGTGTCTAGTTTGCTCTAAACGAAAATAGTGCTGATCTTCCAGTCAGTATGGCTGTCACAGTGGTTAATTTAAAAATCTTGTCGCTCAGGAGTATCAGAAAATGGTTTCAGTGATGATCAGATTAAAAGGAAAAAAGACTATGTTGAATTCATTGAAATTCTATTTAGATGGTGGAATGTCAGTCTTTTTGAGGGACTTGTTTCTTTCCTATTTTTGTCTTTTCAGAAGCAATGGTAACAAAATGTAATAAATATCAGAGGTGCAAAGTTAGCGAAGATAATCATGACAGGCTGGAATTAGACCTCAAATACCTTGGAAAACCTAAAATTTCATTTTCTGAAGGAAACCTGAATAAATTTTACAAAAAAATACCCCACAAAAATACTTTTTTTGCACAGTTTTTCTTTAGGCTAGCCACCAGTCAAGATGTGTGAATTATATAGATTAAAGACATCCAGTCATTTTATTCTCTCATTCATTTCATAGACCAATCGGCCTACTGTTATTGGATCTTCTACAGCATTAGCATTGCGTTCGCTTCAGTCTTTGCAGTTTTGAAGCCTGTTTGCTTCAACCTCAGATTTTTAATAAATGTTATGCTCACAATGGAGACAATCTTGTAACTGCTTTGTGTCCTTAACCTGAAAAAATTTTAAAACCTTGAAAAAACCTATTTAAAAAATCACCTCACATTTTAAAACTTAATTTTACTTCTAACACTGTGACATGAGTCTTGCCTTGCCTGTACAAAAAGTACTTCTTGAATGCCATGTAAAATTTGAAATGTTTGGTTGCAGGAAACATGGTTTTCTGTCCTCAATAAGAACATCAAAGTGAAAGAGAGGAATCCAGAAGTTAAGCATAATATAATTTTTCTGGAGTGCAAGATGTTGAGTCTTCACCTGAAATTGTCTTCCTTCATCAGCTAGTGGTGGATGGTTTGTTAGCAACTCCACTGCAAGAGATACTCTGGAAAGGGCAGATGTGGCCAATGACACCAGGGGGATGGGGGCGAGAGAATTGCTGCCCCTTCCTTTGTCATGTTTGTTTAATAATGCTTTTTTTTTTTTGAGGTTTGTTAGGAGACTGGCCTCTCAGTGTTTGACAAATCCCTAATAATGGCATCGGGTTCATTCTGATTTGGCTGATGTATGTTTCCAGCCATCATCACTGCATGGTGCCATGCCAGTTGTTACTTGTTCTGTTGCTTCTTTCCAGCCTGGCAATAGGAAATAATTTTCTCAATTGAACCTGCCACATACTGCTGATCTGTTCATTTGGATGTAAAACTTCTGTGGCAGGACATTTACCCTCCCCCCGCCCCCGCCCCCGCCCCTGCCCCCCTCCCCCCCCGTCAGTAACTCTTCCCCCCAATCACCCCAGGGACAACTACCCCTATGACATGGTTATTCTCCTGTATAAACGAAGCACAGTCACTGAAAGAATAAATGAAACCAGAGGGAAGAATGGTGCTTGGGATGGCCTTACAATTTGAATAACAAGATGATGCATTTCTGCATCGGTGGCTGGACCAGTATTGGCTCACAGCAGGAATTTAATTGGAGAAACCTGAACCAGGTGTCATGATTTGTGCACATTTAGTCCAGGGGTCGGTGTTTTTACAACAAATGTTCGCTTCATAAATAAGTTTCAGTGAATACAAAACCAATCTTAGAGTTTATCTTCATTATTGGTGCAGCATCACTTGTCAAGACAAGGACAGTGTGTTGTATTCATTAGTACTGCATGTAGTACAGACCTTTCAAATGAGTCCTGATAAATTCATGTCTGCCATTGCACAACCTCAGGAAGTGTATTTATTAAAACACTTTTAGTAACTAAATAATTAATCAAAACATCTTGCAGCTTAATTGCAAAATGTCAGTGAGCACGTGATTTTTGTAGTTGATCTTGGAATCAAGCTTTTGCATGATCCAGTCATGAAAAGGTTACAAGTTTTGTTCATCAACAATTTTCATGCACTTGCTCTTTGTTAAAGGCTGTAGGGTAGGGGGGGGATTCAATAAATTTTGCTGGAATTTGTGCAAATGCACATCCTTGGGTAAACATTCCTAGAGGGATGATGTTCGTCACCTGATATTACAAATTAAGATAATTAGGCTAATAATTAAATGTTGATGAGTGATATTATGTACAAGATCCATGCATATTATGAGGTGATCATGCATCTGATTTGATGAGGGTTTTTTTTAATTACTTTTGATTGGATTTCATTTGTTGTGGTATGTAGGCTTATATCAACAAGACCAATGTTGAGTATGATTGTGAGTGAGATCCACACATTTATGTGATAATGCATTTAATTGATTGAACTTGTCAACACTCAGGAATCTATATTTCTTAACCGGATTTTGATTTATCAGGATGTTGTAGAATTTTGAATTTGAGCAAAATCTATGAATATTTACAAGTCAGTCATGTATCTGATCACTTTGGAGTCAGAAGTTTTCATTGGGACCTTGCTCCAATTTGGTAAATAAGCTTATATCATCATTGTCTATGACAGATTCTGTAGCAAGATCTTTGAATATAAATGAGATGGCCATCGTCTGATTGATAAATATGTTTCAGTCATCAAGATCTTGGATGACTTTGATAACTGGCATGAGAGAATCCTTGTTACTAATGCCTTTACCTTTAGAAACAATTTTTATGAGACAAGTTAAATAGGTATAATTGACATGATGCCAAGTATGGGAGATAAGGTCAGCTAGTATGTTATGTAAGCAGGTATATAATATCAGGCCCACTTGGGCTGCTCGTTTTCTCATATGCTACAGGTATTCTGTGTAGTCCTACAAAACTGAGCTTCTTTAAGTCATTACTTTATGAATGATATGTTTAGGAGTTGAGTCATATCTTGTTAATTACTTATATCAAAATAAATAAAAAATGAACATTATTCACCTGTTTACTTACGGAGTTTTTTATTCAGATCTACACACAGCTGGCAGCACAGTGCAGCTCTGGCAACAACAATGGCAATGCATCCCATGATGAGGGTAATTTCCAAATGTTGGTATTACTGAACAAGGCAAGGAGTGCACTTTACATCACACAGGAAAGGATTGGACAGAATAAGCAGCATGTAAGTAACAACTATCAGCAAGAAAAACCTAAAGAAATACTACTTGTACATTCAAACATAATAAAACCAGGTTCTGACAAAATGGCTTTGTACACATCATATTTGCTTGGTCCTAACTATATCATTATTCTGTCTATTCAAAGAGTGGCAAGTTGTGATTATTAGCTACATTCTGTTTGGAGTTAGAGCTGGGTTTCAGATATTACCCAGTTGCATAATTTCCTCATTAGTTCTCTTCAGTTGTAAATGGCTTGGTTGTGTCGCATTCAATTCTTGATATTTATCTGTCACTTTTATATCCTTCTGTTTGTTTATCCCTGTGTTTTTCAGTCAGTCTTAATGTCTGCTTGCATGCACTTTATATTTTAGATCTATCCAGGTAGCAAGAACAATCTGTTTACAAAAGTTTTCCAATGAGTGAGACTACTCACAGATCTAAAATTGAATTGTCTCACCTGTTAATTGCAAGACACATATGATCATTTTTGTGGCAGAAACAGCAGTGCAGCATCAGTTATTTTATGATGCTGTTTTTCAGTCTGAAAGTAACATATCTTCTGTATTTGTTGCTGTAGCTGAGACTTTGCAAGAATATTACTATGTACCTAAACTTGTATGCCAGATATGCTAGGAAATTGTCTTTAAAACGACAACAGCAGTCATAGGCTAGCCAATATGGTCATGTACATTTAATTTAATTGTTTGTTTGTTGTTGAAATTTTTTTAAATTTCATTACATGCTATCGTAATGTAACATTGTATGCTGGACTTAACCTTTTCCAAAACTGAGTTCATTTCTGCTTGACCTGATTGATTTTTTTTAAAAAAATGTATTTCATTTTATGTAAACAACTACTAATAGCTTCATTAATCGCTATGTTTATGAACTTTTTATCAGGATTTTTATTCAGGTAAACTAGAAGAAGTAAATATGTTGATTTGGGTCTGGGTTTTGGAGTTTCCTAAGTGAATTTTACAGGTTATTGTGTTGTAAGTAAACAAGGCTCATTAGATCATTCTAGAAGATTATTTTCGATTAGGTAATGTTTTTTTTTTTGAAAAAGCTAATTGTGACTTGAAGCAAGTAGAGAACTATATAATCTTGTGATTGTGAGGACTTGGTCATTCGTGCTTTAACATCTAGCATTTTTCAAGTTGTATTATATATTGTGACCAGGAGTTTTGGGCTGGAATCTTTTTTTGTTCATATTATTGAATTCAAGTGATTATTTTCTCTGGAAATACAAAAGTGCTCTGATAAAATTCTTGGATAAAGACATTCCCCTTAATTTATACTTAATTCAAAGCTGGAGTTATATTTCTGCGATTCAACAAATGACTTGATACATCAGCACTTTAGTAGCTACTACTAACATGTCATAAACTTCAGTTTTGAGATATTTTCTGGACTTTTACTGAATTTTATTCAGGCCTTTAAATTACTAGGACTTGTGTCTGTAATTCTTGGATTATTTTGGGATTTAATTCGCAGTACCATAAGTTGTTTTTTCACTTTGTATGCTTGGGGAATAAATTTATTTGTTAAATTTTACAAAGTTTATTGTCTTTCACGCTTTTCTGTTACTTATTTTAAGAGCATAGACTCGTAACAATATGTTCTGTGCATGATTTGCACTAATCATATTTGTATTCTTCATAAAGTTACACCTGTGTTCATTATAAACCTACATTTTTTCATGTGACAGGAACTGTACAGTGTGGTCTCACAGGAGATGGATGATGTTGAGAGTCGCATCATGAGGGCTGAGTCAGGAGATAGTAAGCTCATAAATTTCCATTTTCTTTCTTTACTTTTGTTTTTCATTGCACTCATGTTGTTCTTTATGTCATTTTCAAAATTTATTTCTGTTTTCTTTAATTGAAACCTGAAAAGTAAACATTTGAACCAACTCTTCATTTGCTAAGATTTGACAGATTCTTCATTTTGTTCTCCTAGTAGAGATTTATCGAGAATAAAATTAAGACTTGGAAATTGATTTCTGTCAAATAATAAAAAGTGTCCTTTGATCATTGAAAACTTCTCCCCTGCACATACAGTCATATCTATTGTAAGCAATAAAGACTTCTCCCCAAGGGCATACCTAAAGTATTTGTCACTCGTGGTGGATCCTTCCTTTGGCACCCCCCACAGATAATTTTAAAATGTAAACACACAGAAAAATACATTATGTTTGCAAATAGATTTTTAAACAGTACAGGGCTGTCATAAGCAAATTGGAAATAACTTTTACTTTGGCAAATTTTTCGTTTGGTTTGAAAACTTGTACTGGTATTTCAAGTCTCTTGATCCCCCCCCACTTTCTGGCTGTCACCTGGGGCAGACCGGCCCCCCACAGTCCCCTTAGTATGCCACTGCTTCTCCCCATCACATAGTCATATCTATTGTAAGCAAAGGCTTCTCTCCAATGCATACCATCATGTCTATTGCAAGGAATAAAGACATCTTCCCATCACATACAGTTATATCTATTGTAAGCCATAAAGACTTATTCATCCTGTTCACATCCATCTTGATAACACTGAATCATATCTATTGTAAGCAATAAAGACATCTCCCCATCACATAGTCATATCTATTGTAAGCAATGAAAATGTCTCTCCAACACATAATCATATAAATTGTCCATTGAGGTTTATGTAAATTGATGTATTTTTATCGTTATAAATTTTTTTAGTCTGGCAAATGATTATAAATTTGTAAATTGGGGAAGGGATCTGTTATTTCTACAGAAGGATCATTACTCATTGTGTCTTTAAATTTGTAAAGTAGGGAAGGGATCTGTTATTTCAACAGAAGGATCATTACTCATTGTGTCTTTAAATTTGTAAAGTAGGGAAGGGATCTGTTATTTCAACAGAAGGATCATTACTCATTGTTTCTTTAAATTTGTAAAGTAGGGAAGGGATCTGTTATTTCAACAGAAGGATCATTACTCATTGTGTCTTTAAATTTGTAAAGTAGGGAAGGGATCTGTTATTTCAACAGAAGGATCATTACTCATTGTGTCTTTAAATTTGTAAAGTAGGGAAGGGATCTGTTATTTCAACAGAAGGATCATTACTCATTGTGTCTTTAAATTTGTAAAGTAGGGAAGGGATCTGTTATTTCAACAGAAGGATCATTACTCATTGTGTCTTTAAATTTGTAAAGTTGGGAAGGGATCCTATTATTTCTACACAAGGATATATGGTTCCTTGGGTCTTTAAACTCGTGTGTTGTAGCAGTCACATAATCCACAAAAATTTGCACTCAAAAAAACTGAATTGTTAGTGATAAATAAGATGTCACTAAATTAACCTGTTTTAATTATGGAGATCTGATAATTTTCTCAACTGTGAAACATATTGAAACTTAGGTGTCACTTTTATAAAGTGGTGATGATTTTATATCAAAGTTGTGTGTTTTTTGTAAGTTAGATAGCAGGGTTGCAAGTGAGTCTTGTTAACATTAGAATTTCGGGGGAGGGGTTTAATAGGATATGAAAATGGATACAAGATAGATTCTGTTATCAATTTGCAGCCCTTGTTGACAGTCTGGTCAGTCTGGCCACCTCCAACTACAGTACAGCCGAGTCAGATGTGGGTTCAGAGTTGGATAGACAGTCACCCTATGATCAGGAACCTGCAACTCCTGCTGTGTTGCAAAGTAGTCGGGACATGTCAGGGCTTAATGCTGTAGAGGTTAGTTATCCTAGTACTTTTCTAAGAAAATACTTGGATTATGTTACCATGCCTGAATAAGCATTGTTTGAATACTACCATGCAGTACCTCCTTCACCATTCAAGATAGGAACTTAAGGACTTGCTGTAGACATTTGGTTTTAAAAGTTTGAAACAGCCACTAGAGATGAGGCTATGGGGGTGGGGTTTTACATTAAGAAAATACCCCTGACTTATGTGACTTAACATGTCTGAGAATGGATGCATGGTTCATACAATCTTGGGAAATCCTTAAATATGAAGGGTTTCCTTGAAAATTCCTTAAATTTAAAAACAGATGCCTTCATCCTTTAAAACTCTGAATTTGTTGGAAAACTAGAATTGTGCCAAAAACTTCAGGAATTTATCTTGGGCAATACAAAACATTAAAGCTATTAGAAGTAGTAGAATTAGGGGACCAGACTAATTTTACAGCAGTACCTGAGATGCTTTAAACTGCGCTTATTTTTTCATACAAAGCATCTACATGATGAAAATATTGACTATAGTATTTTTTTGAAACGGCATCCAGCAAGCGATGCATGTTGAAGATGAGAGGGAAAATAAGCCTCTTAAAGAGTGTTAATAATCAGCACAGAAGAATAGAAGGGAATATTCAGATTCTTGCGAATGAAAACAGGAGGGACACAATTACATTTATTGGACATCACATGCCAATTTGAGTATGTCTTGTGGCTGACAATATGATTGCTGTCATCATGTGAAAAAATGCCAAAAACTTTTCTTTTACCTATTTGAGTGTAACAGTACCCAATCAGAAAATTTTTAAAAACTCCATGTAATATTATGACAATGGAGAGAAATTACTAAATGAATGTGGCAAGCGATCTAAAGAATCAAATTATCTTCCATTGGTTACCAGATTGGACAGACCTTCGGCCCTCAGCATCACCTCCTCCTGGCAACATTATCAAAGTAGTTTGGCTGGTGTGGTGGACCACTCCTGTCCAGCATCAATAAGAGATTGCCATTTCCCATACTCCAGGGCTAGAGAAGGAAAAAGCTAATCCTGTCTCGCCTTGTCAGCTGAGACAAGATGATGAACTTTCACATACTGTTGGATATAAGCGAGTTCAGGGTGGACCAGTTTTGTTGGTTTGTTCTCTAGTATCTCCATCTCAGTCCCTTCCTAATGGCTTTGCAATGGAAGATGAAGAAATATAGACATTCAGTAAGGTGGTAAATGCAGCTACCCAAGATCTGTGTCTGAAGCCACCTTTTTATATCTCCCTAGTTCTAGACCAAAGGGCGGTGGACACTTTAAGTCTAACGTGGGATGAATGGTACACCTTCACCTCAAGTTCTTTATAGCATCATGACTTTTATTTCATGGCTCTTCTAGATTGAGACACTGCACACCATTCATGGTTCAATGATCTCAGAGTGATCTCAGCCTTTTGGTAGATGCCCCAGGGGAGTTACTGCTGAGGAGGGAACTACTTTCATATACAGATAGTTCTCTCTTGTACAACAGTTAACAGATTCTCCACCTACCTTCATGCTGGCATGTCAAATGATCTATCCACCAAGATTGGTTTTCAAGCAGGGTTGCAGACTGCATTACTAAGACTAGAAGACGATCAATCTCTAATGTTTACAAACCAAGTGGAGAGTATTCTGTTATTGGAGATTATTCTATAATTGGTGCATTAGGCAACATGTTGATGTTATATCCTCCCTTTAAACCCCAGTTCTTTATTTTCTTGTTTTTCTTTTAGAAGAATAAGGCTGTTCATTTGCCACCATTAAGTGCTATAGAGCTTATGATTCCAATGTTCATAAGTTCTCAATGGTCTCTACCTTATGATTGGACCCTTGTCTTTCAGAACTTTTCAAGTATTTTGAGCTTCAGAACACCAGTCTTGTACTCTTTAATGTCTAGCTAAAACCTTTTTGGTGTTCTTAAGTCATTACTTAAACTTTTTAACCGTTGAATGATTCTACCTTGGAGTACTTGAAACAAATTTTTTAACCCATGAATGTGTCCACCTTGAAAACAAAAATCTTACCTTAAAGTCTGCCTTCTCTCCCTCCATCTCTCTCTCTCTCTCTCTCTCTCTCTCTCTGTGGAGGAGTGAAATTCATGGTTTATCTATGGAAAATGGCTCCTAATGATTCAATGGCAGCTACAATTCAATCTCCTTTTTTTGTCTGCCCAACTATCTGGCCAAGAATCAGCTACCTTTGGTAGCATATGAACCATTTGTAATCCCAGTTTTCAATCACGTCTTTGTAAGAAGTGATCAAGATAGACTTCTTGCATAGTGAGAGCCTTATGTTTGGTTAAATCAAAAGTGAAAAAGAATAGGGTAAAAAATCTCTTTCTCCCTCGCAGAGGTACTTGTGATATTTCAGCAGACACATTCTTGATATGGATTATTGGATTGAAAGAGCTTATCCATTATGAATGAGAGATATTTCCTTTATGATCAAAGCCCATGAAGTTAGGGCTCTTGCTGCATCTTAAACCTTTCTTAATCATTTCTTCTTTGGATAATATCACGAAAATCACATTCAGGCACATTCATTCCACATCTTTCATTCTACCTTCATTCAGTGTCACACCAGAATGAAGGCATATACAGTAGTCCCCCTCTTGTACAACCCCCCCCCCCCCGAACAGGGCCACCCACTTCTTATGGCCAGAATCTGACGGCACTGACGAGTTTGTGTTCAAAAGTACCCCTCATGAAAGGCCACCTCACTAACGCCACCAGCGGCCAGCATATTAGTGCAAAAATATAAATTTACCCCTCACAAGCGGCCGCATTTTATTTTGTAATATGTATCCAGAACCAATTTTATTCATAACGTGTGTTAAGTAATCCGATTTCTGTTTCCCGATGTCAGGTTTTCGTTACTGAAAGAAGTGTTGACTAAAGTACATGTACCACTAAGGTTAATAGTATATCATTTACACCTCATGAGAAGCTGCATTTATTCCATAAAGTCGAGAAAGACTCAAATTTTAATCCATACAAAAAGGTAAGTACACGTAATCCGATTAGCTTTACTGCTGTGTTATCATGAGATGTCCGGTTTAGTCACTCTGATAATTGTTAAGATTACAATTATTGAACGGTAGTAACAACTGAGAAGTGGCGGTATTGATGTACAATACACAAGTCAGTGGGAAAATGGTTTGATAGCCTTTATGGCTTCCCATAGTAAGATGTTGAGCTTGTTCACTTTCATAATTAGTGGTTATTACTACCGACAATAATTGTCAAGATTACGCGAGGTGCTATTGTTCAGATCGAATCTGCGTACATATCGAAGCCGTTTTGGCTTCTCTCACTTAGTGTAAAGAAATGTAAACACAAATAGGGTGCCAGACTGCGACTAATGAATCACGTGACAAGATCGCTGCCTTTAAAAACACATGGCATTTTGTTTAAATGCAGAAAAGTTGTTTTATCGGTCTTGTAGTTGGCAACACTGATGATTACAACCAGACGTAATTGTCAAGATCATAACAGGGTCAGCATAGTCTAAAAATAGATTTTTGCAGACACACACACACAGAAATTAGCCTTGAACAAAACAGGGTACCAGACAAAGACCGAAAATCATGTGACAACACATTCCTTTACGAAGAAGGCGTTTCGTCCGCTCTGCAAAAGTTTCGTCTGCATAATTAAATCGCATACAGTTAGCAACATCTGAATAAATCATTACCAAACATTAACATATCATCACGTAAATGGAGACGATTATTTTAGAAAAAAGTCGGTTATTCTACTCGACGACATCGGGTGAGGTGGGGAGGGGGAACTTGCCGAACGATTTTAGGTAGAAAAGACTCGAATAAAAAAATGTTATGTTGAAAAGACTCAAATAAACAACATCGTGACTGATAAGGGGGTTATTCAGCAGCAGTGGGAAAATGGAGCAAATGGAAAGAGAATTATGTATGTACCAAGATTTAAAAGACGTTTTTGAATGGTTTTGCAATGTGCATGACAACAACACCTGCTCGCATATCACACTTACGCCAAGAATAAGAACTATTAACGCATATTCAGTTGAAATAAGTCTATTATTATAACAAGAAGAACCTTTTAATAATTAATGTTACTTTTAAACGAAGATATTAAATGCTTTGAAGAATGTAGCTTTCTTACTGCATACATTACATATACTTCTCACAAAAAATTTATTCCCCCTCTGGAAAGGCCACCCGTCTTATAAGGCCACTTTCCCGGTGTAGAAGGTGTGGCCGTATAAGAGGGGGACTACTGTATACTTCAGTCGTGATTGTGTCAGCTCAGCAAGTTGTCAAGCCACTTGCCAAGAATTGGCTACCTTCAGTGGCCCTGAGTGATATCAATCCCTAGTCTCAGTCTCATCTGTGCTAGGGATGATCAAGAAAAACTTCTTTGTGTCGCTAGAGCCTTATGTATTTGGATAAATTAAAGGGAAACAAATTGTAGGATATGTCTTTTTCTCCCTGTCAGAGCTACCTTGGATATTTTGGTAGCAACTGTTTCTAGATGGATTAATCTATCAAAAGAGCTTATTAATCTGTCAGAAAGATTTTCCTTAGTAAGAATCAAAGCCTTGAGGTTATAGTTATGCTGCATCTTGGGCCTTAATATTTCTTTCAGGTGGATATCTTCAGAGTCACCTTTTGGCAGTCTCACTATGCCTTTTTTTTAAAGGCATCTACACATTAGATTCAGTTGTGTCAGCCGAGCAAGTTGTCCTACTGCCTGCAGTAGAGTTTTCTGTTGTGTACAACCTCCTTCCTGGCTGGAAAAGTCAGCAACAGAAATTTCTATCATGTTATATTACTGTTATTAAAACTGATTTGGGACTGATTTGCTAGTATACATAATACTTGTTTGCGATTATCAAATTTCCTTCTTCATCTTCTATCTTATGTCCTTTTATTCTTGATCCAAATCAAATGACAGTATTCCAGATGAAGGAGGGAATATTCACCTGGGAATGGGGACTAGTGCCAGAAAAAGAGGTAGCAAAGTAATAATATTTTGAAATGGGTTTAACCACCACCCCCATTTTTTTACATGATAGCTGTTGATAGTACATTACATATTTTCACCAAACTCTCAAACTTTGTGGATAGCCTGTGCCTTAAGTAAGAAAGAAATCTTTCAGTTGTTATGTGATTGTATTGTAGGTCTGTATTGTATGCATTTGGACATGACTGATAAGTGAGTCCTAAATTTTCATTATTACAGCTGCCATCGTCCAAAACTGGTAATGGGACTGCTCTTTTGCATTTGGGAGAAGTTTGTAAATAAAAAATTTGGAGCTGTTTGGGAGGTCTGGAAATTTTTAGTTTTTTGGTATGGTAGAGGTATTGAAAAGGTCTGTATTTTTTTTTTTTTTAAATATTTGTGGCAGGAACCCTGCGACAAGTTCAGTATCCTTCCATCCACAATATTAGGATCAAGACCATTACAATGATATTTATATTGCCCCTCTTTTGTGAACAAGTTAACTTAAACATTCAAGAAAATAGCTTTTATAGGTATGTTGGAGTTTCTCTGGTGAGCATGAATTGGTGTAAAGAATAAAATGATGAAAGAAACAGATTTTTTATGACTTCCTGCCGATTCTTTTTGCCCAGCAAAATGTCAGTCCCTTTGAGGGTGACTTGTTTAAATTTTGTTTGAATATCAACTGCCTTGTAAGACTTTATGCTAATTTACTTGCAGAACCACTCAGTACGTCTGAAGCCAAGTCCAGTACGATTCGACATAGAGTTGAAGTCCCTTGAACGGAGGATGATCAAGTTTGAAGAGGTGTTTACCAAGTCCAATGAGAGATTTCTTGACGTCTTGGAAGACCTGAAGACTGCTCTGAAAGAATGCACTGGGGTTAACAAGTCAATCTGGGTAGGTGATCAAAATCCAGATGTAGAAGTATTGTAAATAAAGAATATCATTAAATTTTTTACAAATTTATTAAACTGAACATAATAACTGCACAATAATTTTTAGATTTACTGGTCATGAAAATTTATACAGCATATACGTGTACTGTGTTTCTCGTATACTACAATACAATTATTAAGTTTATGTGACAAGTCATAAGGCCAAACAAAATAATGCAATTGAATTTTGAGAAGATGGTAGTAAGTTGACTTGTACATATGCAAGTGAATTTTGACAAGACTGTATTTAGTTGACTGGTACATATGCACATGAATTTGGACAAGACATTAATGAGTTGTACATATGCAAGTGAATTTTGACAATATTGTATTTAGTTGACTTGTACATATGCATGTGAATTTTGACAAGACTGTATTTAGTTGACTTGTACCTATGCAAGTGAATTTTGACGAGAGTGTATTCAGTTGACTTGTACCTATGCAAGTGAATTTTGACAAGAGTGTATTCAGTTGACTTGTACATATGCAAGTGAATTTTGACATGGGTGTATTTAGTTGACTTCATATATGCAAATGAATTTGGACAAGACTGTTTAGTTGACATTTGCAAGTGAATTTTGACAAGAGTGTATTGAGTTGACTTGTACATATGCAAGTTAATTTTGACATAACTGTTTAGTTGAAATGTACATTTGCAAGTAAATTTTGACATGAGTGTATTTAGTATACTTGTACATATGCAAGTGAATTTTGACAAGAATGTATTTAGTGCACTTTTCATATGCAAGTGAATTGTGACAAGAGAGTATTTAGTAGACGTCTACATATACAAGTGAATTTTGACAAGGCTGTTTTTAGTTGACATCTAGATATGCATGTGAGCATAACAAACACATATGACTGGAATTTTTATCATTTAACCCATTTTGTGGATATATTTGAAGAATACCTCGAATGATACCACTTCATCAACTTAATTCCCCCCTCCCCCCCAAATAATTCTCATTATTAACCAAGCTTAGCATGTTGTTATCTTGACATTGTCTGAGACAAGTTCATTGATATTTGATTGATGATATCACTTTTGGAGGTCAGTAGCCACGATGAAGAACTTTGTACTGCACTTGTAGGCATCTCAGACCCGACGACCTTTACAATTTTGCCTCAAGTCTTTCAGAAATGACTCTTAAAATATGGACTTATGGAATTAAAGCATAAATTGCGCAAATGCACTTGTTTGTGGTAAAATCTGGATGCTGGCTTGTCCATGTTTGAGTTGGATCCAGGTTTTATATTAGATTAACTGTAATTAGTGAGGGAACCAGAATAGCTCCTCCAGAGTACCTCAGCTGCTGTTTATTTTTTTAAAAATGGCATCCAGCAAGTGACATATTAGGATGAAAGGGACAATAAAGCTCTTAAAAGGTGTTAATAGTGCAGAAGAATAAAAGGGATTATTCAAATTCTTTGGGAAGAAAGTAGGAAGGGCAACAGTTACCTTTATTGGACATCATGTGTTGATTTGAGTCAGTCATACGGCATCAAAGATGACTGCTGTTGCTACATGAAATTTAATGTATTCTTAAGGGTTATGTCAAGTTGAGAGATATCAAGAAGCCATTTGAGCTCCATAGGGTTTGGAACTGCAGTTTGTTAAACTGTTCTGGAGGTTGCAATAAACTTTACAAACTTTTAAATTGAACATGATGCATACTGTTGCTGTCTTGAATCATTTTTTGACTTTGAAATGCATGTTTTCCAGCTTGAAAACAGCATTATATGATATTTTGCTACACCTTACTGAAAAAAAAATTGACTGCCTTACTGCGAAGGTCTTGTTAGGTTTGGCAGGTTTGGGTATTCTTTGAACATGTTATCTCAAACATAAGAAAATAATTATAATCAGATTTGGTACATGGGAATTTCTCAAGAATATCATCGATGGTGTCAGCAGTTAAAAAGTATGAAAGGCGTACAAAATGGTCTGATTGTAGATTCCTGGAAATTCTTTTTGGCAGTAGAGCTTCACTCCATTTGAGGGACAGCTGTTGAGATAATACTAATAGAACCCGAAAGCAAGTTAATTTTTTAACATTTAACAATTCTTCCAAAGTCACTTGCTTGCATTTGAAATTTTTTTTTCTTTTAGAGTACTTGATATAGAAAATAGTATGATGGCCTTAAAGTGAACTCAGACTTTTTCTTTTTTTTTCCAGGAGATGATGCAGGCTCAAAAATCAACCCCTCCTGTTCCACCTCGTGACATGGGCACAATACCTCAGCACCCTGCCCCTCCCCAATCTCACCAGCAAATGATGATGGGTCCAGGCTACCCTCCTCATCCTGCTTCACAGCAGTCTTATGGTACACAGCCAAGTGCCAGCTACATGTCACAGTATGGTCATCCATTCAGTGGATACTATGGGCCACATCGAGGCATGCAACCACCAGTTGGATTTGGTAACTCAACCCAGTCCCAGAGAGGAATGCTTCACCAACTACCTGAAGAAGATGACATGTATTATGTGGATGGGGAATACTATGAGGATCATGGAAATGATCTGCAAGACAATTACCAAACCCCAGACTCAGCCCTTGTTCAGGACTGGCCATTTGGCCACAAAGCAGGATTGGAAGGAAAATCCACCATAACTTACTATCCATCTGGCAGGGGGGGACAACAGTCCAGCTCAGGTTACTTTGCAAATGCTTATCGTGGTCAGTCTCTCCAGTATGGCTATCAGCAGCAGGTTTCCCCAGGTCCTGCCATGCCTGGCCCAGGATATTTCTCTCGACCTTCGACAGTCCCACAACCTGTAACCTCTCAAATCCAAACCACGCAGCAGCCCCCAAATCCAATGATGTCAGCCCTTGGTCAAGTCACAGCTGGAAACCCTGGAATGGCAGCTACTTCTGAACCTTCTGCACCTACCAGTTCTGTCAGTGCCCCGAATGCAACAATGCCACCCAATGCAGTTGCTGGGCCATCTCTTTTAGTCAAACCCAAGTTGATTCCAACTTCTTTGGGTGTACCAGTGCCCAAAACAACATCACAGCAACAAGAACCAGTTAAAACTACATCTGTATTTGCTTCAGTATCCAAAGTTGCAACAACACAGCAATCTGATGGTTTTAAACAGAGCTCAGTCACAGGATCTGGAAATATACCCACATTTGTTCAGCAGATGTCTGGTGGTCAGGGTCAAGCATCATCACTGCTTTCAGCCATAGCAGCCAAACATGAACAACAACAGAGTCAACAAGACAGCAAGCAGCTGCAAGGATCAGCCACCTCCATGCCTCATGTACCTCAGAAACCTGCTGAAACCTCCATCACCAAGGAGCAGACTCCATCAAAGACTACATTTGGGGGTCTTGTGTTCACCTCAACTCCTGTGGTAGCAGAGAAGAAGGCAGAAATAGAAAGACCCAAAGCCTCACCTGTTTCAAAAGCTTCAGCTGTCACAACATCAGCTGTTAACCCATTTGCTGGATTTTCTCTCACACCTTCACGGCCATCAACCTCCCAACCAACCACAATTACAAATAAATCAATGGGGGGGGCTGGTGATGCAAAAGTTCCTCAGTCTCAGGCTTCTAACACCTCATACATTCTGGGACAGGGTTCTTCTTCAGCAACCCTGTCTTTTGGCAGTACCTTGGCTCAGGATCCTAATGCTTTTAGAGCCAAGGAAAACTTTCCTGGATTCAAGGGAGCTGGGCAACAACTGTTTGGATCATCTTCACCAGATAAAAACGACAAGTCCTCTGCTGGCAAGGGAGGTAATTCTTTAACTGCTGGCCATGATGAAGAGCATATCGAAGAATATGAGCCAAATGTTGACTTCAAGCCAATTGTTCCTCTGCCAGATCTGGTGGAAGTCAAAACTGGAGAAGAAGATGAGGAGAAGCTGTTTGGTGAGAGAGCCAAGCTTTTCCGTTTTGACAAGGAGTCAAACCAGTGGAAGGAAAGAGGTATAGGAGAAATTAAAATACTGCGGCATAAGGTTTCACAAAGAGTGCGGATTTTAATGCGGAGAGAGCAAGTACTAAAGTTGTGTGCCAACCACCATATCACGAAGGACATGAAGCTGACTCAGATGCCGACATCAGACAGGGCTTTATGTTGGGTTGCATCTGATTACGCAGAAGAAGAAATGAAACTGGAAAATTTTGCTGTGAAGTTCAAAACTATTGAGTCAGCAGAACGTTTCAAGAAAGTCTTTGAGGATTGTCAGGAGACATTATCACACACAGGGAAGGATGAATCATCTTCCAGGAATCAGGGTAAAAAAACGGAATCAAAACAGAATGCAAAAACAGGAGGAAAACTCTTTGATATATTTAAACTAAAGGCTGGTAGCTGGAAGTGTAATGGTTGTTTAATAATTAATGAAGAAAATGTCCTTAAATGTCCCTGCTGCAGCACATATAAACCAGGGGTCAAACCAGAAGAGATCAAGGACACAAAAAGCCCTGAAGACAAATTCTCCATCAGAGCTTCAGAATCAGGATTTAATTTGCCACAAACCACCCAGGCTCAGCCAAATACTCAATTCAAATTTGGTAAGGCTTCAACAGGAACATTCAAATTTGGAGACACAGGAAATTCATTATCAGCTCCTACAACGCAAAGTGCTGAATTTAAGTTTGGAAACACACCTAAGCCTGTCTTTTCATTTGGAGATCAAACATCAGATGTGACTAAAGCAGACACAGCAATAAGGATGGAGAAAAAGGAAATTGATGCCAAAGAAAGTGAAGCCAAGACAGGCCTGAAGGATGGCTCTGTTTCAGCTATTTTCCAAGACAAATCAGACATGTGGAAATGTGATGGCTGCCTTGTGTACAATAAACCAGAGACCAACAAGTGCCCATGTGGTTGCTTCAAGTCAGGGGTCAAAGAGAACCCAGGCAAGGTAGAGTCATTTGGTGCACAAACATCTGGGTCAGGGTTTAGCATTAGTGGTAAAGCTGACGCCAGCAAGTTCACATTTGGAGGAAATCAGTCCACTTTTACATTTGGAACCCATACTTCTGGACAGCAGGGAAGTAGTCACGAAAGTGAGAAAAAGTCTGAAATGTCTGCCAGTAAACCATCTCCTTTACCTTTGGGACATCTAGCACAGGGTCAACAAGTACACCAGCTAAGTCAGAGGGATTCAAATTTATGCTTCCAGTATCATCTGGCACAAGTAAGACAGAATCCACTTCCACCAGTATAGAAAATCCATTTAAATTCACTTTTAGTATGACTCCAGGTTCAAAGTCACCTGGAGTTGCTTCCCCTCAGTCTCCTGAGGATAGTTTTTATGTCAACAAAGAGGGTGAGGATTCACATATTTACTTTGAACCCATTGTCCAACTGCCAGAAAAAGTGGATCTCAAAACTGGTGAGGAAGATGAGGATGTTTTGTTTGAACATAAAGCCAAATTGTTCCGATTTACTGATGGCCAGTGGAAAGAAAGGGGGATTGGAAACATCAAAATATTATTAAACAAAACAATACAGAAAGCTAGAGTATTAATGAGACGTGAACATGTTCTCAAAATCTGCTGTAACCATTACATAACTCCAGAGCTTGACCTGAAACCTATGCCACAGAGCAAAGGAAAGGCCTGGATTTGGTTTGCTATGGACTTTACTGATGGTGACCCAAAACCTGAACAATTGTGTGTCAAATTCATGCAACTTGAGACTGCTACAAAATTCAAAGAAATCTTTGATGAGGCAAAGGGAGTAATGAACCTCTTGCAAAGTAAACTGTCACCTGCTTCTTTGAGAGTGATATCAAAGAATGACTCCAGTAATGATGATGTGGCATTTGTGAGTGAAGAGGTTGCTAGCCCAGAAGAAGTTCAGAAAGCACGGTCATTCAGGTTGCCAGATAACTTTTACCTGTATAAGAGATGCCCACCCTGTCCTGGCTGTCCTGGATGTGAAGATTATATACCACCACAAAAACCAGCTGCAAGTGAGTTGATTACATTTTTGTCAATACAAGATCCTCCTGGCAGTGAAGCCCATTTTAACACATGCTGAAATGCAGTTTAAAGTTAGAAGTATGTAACCATTGGACAGGGCTTATAGTGTTATGTGTGAAGGGGAAGTATAGTGTTACCTTTGGAGGGGGAGTATAGTATTATCTTTGAGGGGTTATAGTGTTACCTATGGAGGGGGGAGTATAGCATTACCTATGGAGGGTGAGTATGATGTTACCGATGGAGTGGGAGTATAATGTTAACTATGGAGGGGGAGGATAGTATTACCTATGAAGGGGGAGTAGAGTGTTACCTATGGAAGGTAGTATAGTGTTCTTTATGGAGGGGGATTATAGTGTTACTTAAGGAGGGGGAGTATAGTGTTACCTAAAGAAGGGGTTTATTATGTTCCCTATGTTCATCCAGGGCAAATTTAATATTTTGTTTCTTTTTAATAGCTTTTCAAGGACTTGATGGATTAAAATCATGTTTGAAATGAGGTTACACCTATTTTAAATTAAACTTCACTATTTTCTGACAGTACTACAGATTATCACCATTTTACTTTAAACTTTGCCCTTTGGTTTCTGCACAGTAACTTTCCAGGAACATAATTGAATGAATCTAGATTTGGCAAGAGGTTTTATAAAAAGAAGGCATGGGTAAAGTTTGATTTTCACTGTTATTTTATGGGTTTATGACCCTTTTATTGACTTGGAACTTGCTCAAGAACGTTTAAACTTTCAGTTTTATTCATTGAAACTAAAGTAGGTGTTTTACATTAAGAAACCAGTTTGATTTTTACCATTTTCTGTCTGAATTTTACAGAGTGATGGCCTCTTTTTGACTAAGAACTTTGTAGAAATGATACAAAGTTGTACTCAGTCATTGACTTGTGCTTGGTATAAATGATAGAAGGTTGTACTGTCATTGCCTTGTGCTTTGTACAAATTCCACAGGGGTTTACTCAGTCATTGCCTTGTGCTTTGTACAAATGCTACAGGGGTGTACTCAGTCATTGTCTTGTGCTTTGTACAAATGCTTCAGGGGTGCACTAAGTCATTGCCTTGTGCTTTGTACAAATGATACAGGGTTGTACTCAGTCATTGCCTTGTGCTTTGTACAAATGATGGAAGGTTGTACTCAGTCATTGCCTTGTGCTTTATACAAATGATATAGGGTGGTACTCAGTCATTGCCTTATGCTTTGTAGAATGATATAGGGTTGTACTCAGTCATTGCCTTGTGCTGTATACACATGATAGAAGGTTGTACTGAGTCATTGCCTTGTGTCTTGTACAAATGCTACAGGGTTGTACTGAATCATTGCCTTGTGCTTTGTGCAAATGATAGAAGGTTGCACTCAGTCATTGCCTTGTGCTTTGTACAAATGATATCGAGTTGTACTCAATCTGTGCTTTGTACAAATGATAGAGTTGTACTCAATCATTGCCTTATGCTTTGTACAAATGCTACAGGGTTGTACTCAGTAATTTCCTGGTGCTTTGTACAAATGATACATGATTGTACTTAATCATTGCCTTGTGCTTTGTAGAAATGATACAGGGTTGTACTGAGTCATTGCCTTGTGTTTTGTACAAATGATACAGGGTTGTACAAATGATATAGGGTTGTACTCAGTCATTGCCTTGTGCTTTGTACAAATGATACAGGATTGTACTCAGTCATTGTCTTGTGCTTTGTACAAATGATATAAAGTTGTACTCATTCATTGCCTTTTGCTTTGTACAAATGATATAGGGTAGTACACAGTCATTGTCTAGTAGTATTAACAAAGTGACATTTAAAATCACAACATGATTCCACTCACCACCCGTAAAGGAATAATGAATTAACCATTGGAAACATATTGTTGAGGTTGTATCAGCAGTTTGATAGGCCAGGTTTTATTGTATTTTTATATTATTTTAATCTAATGTGGAAAATAAATTCATCCAGCATCTTTGAAAGAATATTTACCAAGTTTTATCAGAAGTATCACTTACAGCAGGTGTGTCCAACTCAACGGCCCAGTCTTTCACAATGTGTGGCCCACGGCCATGTGAGCAGTTCTTTTGAAAATATTCATTTTAATTCATAAGCAGAATTAGCTATAATGAACACTTTACATTCATGTAGCCCGTGAGCTTGAGCATTTTATCAGTTTCGGCCATAAGCCAAAAAGTTGGATGCTCCTGACTAGTAGAGTGTGGACAAGCTCAGCCATTGGATGCAAAATCATGTGGATCTTTTGATATACCCTGTTTGGATCTTGATGATACAAACCCATTGTGAGTAAGATCCAAACATATCTTGTGAGGGTAACCTTGTATTTAAATCATAATAAAATTATTTTAAAAATCCCCACTGTATGATGCAAATTAATACATAAAACCTCCCACATCTGAGGTGGATGCTCTAACCTCTAGGCCACCGGAGTAGTCTGTGTGTATTCATAGTTTAAGCTGTCTTGCAAGTGTTCAGGCACTGTTCATTATGTCATCAGTGCCCTTTGTGTTACCCTTCCTCCTTGGCAATGAAGTAAACCATAATTGTTTCTAAATTTATCGTAATTCAGTATCTTCTTCCCAAAAGACGTGAGTAATATCAACAGGTATTCTCATCCTAATGAGTCTGCCACAAAGGGTGGTTCCTTGACTCTGTATGAGGAGTTATGGGACATGAATCCAGTTTCCATCTCAACATTGACTTGGGGCCACATAGTCTTCCATCCTCTGAACAAGAGTAGAACAAGGATTTCCTATCAGTCTTGGTGGACTGCAATGAGTTTGCTGAAGAACAGGCTGAGAGTGGGCCTCCTCCATCCTTGTCTCCTCCCATCCATCAGCTCAGGAGTGGAGGATGAAGAGATATGTTTGTTTGACAAAGCAGTAAACAGAGTTACCACCTTAACAACTGGGGTTTGCATCCCAATCCCACATGTTTGGAGGATAAGAAAATTCTCTACAGTTTGAAGATAATTTTGTGAGCTGCCTCATTCCCAGATCTCCTTTTGCTCCTCCATTTGTCTATGGTCAGGGAACTCTGAAGCATTTTGTAAGTTCCAGGAGGTTGATAATTTTTTTTCTCAGCAGACTCCTTAAATTTTCTGAATGAGGAATCTCTTTTAGTCACAGCACAGCACTTGATGGTGGCAGTTCCCAAAACTTTAAGGTTTATCTTTATCACTGTCTATGGAGCTATCAGTAGAGCAGCTATAAATCAGGGTGAACATGCTTTCTGGTCAGTTTCCATGGGCCAGGCATGGATGCACAAGACAAATGTTGATGGTCTTTGAAGTCTCCAGATGCCATGGTGGGAATGAGACGTTTGAAGAGGTTCTCTGCCCCCAGAGTAACAGCCCTAAGAAATTTCTTATTGTGCTTCAGTAAGACTTTATAAGTATCCAAGGAAACATCCCTGTGGAGGTATAGCTGCTCTGCTAATAGCTCCATAGACAGTGATAAAGATAAGCCATAAGGTTTTGGGAACTGCCACCATCAAGTGCTGTGCTGTTACCAGATTCCTTCTGCCTCCCAACTCTGATGTCCCACAGATAGTCTTAGACCCTAAGAACGAGGATGGTTACAGCACATGGGAATGTAATGTAGGGAAACACTGGGTCTATCTTTGTTTTCAGTTCTAAGTAACAGAACTTTTTATCTAATGGAAGGATTGAATTTTCTTTTATTGACAAAGGTAGTTTCAGTCCTGGAAAATGAAGCAAATCAGTAATGAAACAAATACATTTAAATTTGTCTACTGTCTACAGGTTCACAAGAAGAGAGCAGAATATCATCAACTGGTGCTTCAGACACATTCATAGAAAAGATCTCGGCAGCAAAAGATGAAGGTAAATTGATTCGTGCCTTTAATGAGATTTGTTATTGGACATTAATTTGTCTTGATACTCATCACCCAGCTTCCCGCAAGTATCTCACCTTCTTAATTAGATAAAGGTTTTCTGTTGTGTAATTAATGTATTACTGATAATGTAATCATTTTCTGTCATATGTCATGCGTACACTTCAGCCTGAAGAACAAAATGAGAAATTATTGTTTGATTAAATGATTGAGGTGTATTGCATAGAATGATTTGCCTTATGTGTATTATGGGGAAAAAAAACATTAAGGCAGAAAACTGGCTGATAAAATTGATAATTTAAAGTGATACATGATCTGATATTGGCCCATATAGTTTGATACGCTAAATATATTCAGGTTTCAAGAATGGATCCAATATTATCTTGAACTTTTAGAGTTTCAGCATCTTCCAATGGCAGCTTGTTCCCCCAACCCCAACTGATTTTATAAAAGAAAATCTTCAAGTTGTACAACAGTTAATCATTTCATTGAATGATTTATAATTTCTAAATTGATTGTCATCAAGAGGCCCCTAACATTGTTAACTTCTTTGTATTTCATACCAAATTGAGGTTTTCTGTGTTAACAAGGAGCCTTCTCAGTGACATTTTTCAAGTGCTGGAAGAGTCCATTTTCATAGAAGGGTTGGATGCAAAGACTACACATAGAGGGTAAAGATTTTATCATCTGCATCAAATATATGCAGTGGCTAATTCTAATATCTTTACAAAATTGAACAAAAGAGGGTAAAATATCTCAACATTATGGAAATATATGGAATTATTAGAGCTTACGGAACACATATCACTCCTGGTAATGTTAAAGTTCCATTAGGTTTTAATGCAAAGAATGTGACTGTTGAGGATTGCTTGGTGGCAATCGAGTTAGGTGTTATAAATTATTGTGTGTGTGTATGTATATATATATATATATATATATAAAACCATCCTTGATGCCATTCATTTTTAAAATCGATGCAGGAGTAGAGGTTCTATTACACTGGTATATGCCAGTTTATACCAATAAAATATGCCTCTGTACTGGAAAAATACAGTTGTCTTTATTCATGTACTGACAAACTGTAAAGCATGTTTTATATCTTGAAAGTTCACTTTCTTAACATCAAAGTCCCAAGAAACTGACATATTCTGTTCATACAGTTGTAGTACCATATCTCTGCTGACATTGATCAGTGATTGTTGGCAACAACACAGCACCGAAGGAGGGTCAGTTTATTTCTTTGATGGATTGCAAGGGTTTGATATTTGATTCAAGATGAAACAACACAAATTAAAGCACATCTCTTTCTGTTTGTTAGACATTAATCCAAACAATTAATTTATGCTTCATTCTGTTTGCATTGAATAATTCATATTTTGGTGGGGAGAAAAGTACTGGATGTTATGGAGGGCTTTTTTTGTTTGTTTACCATTGGTGCATCTATTTCTCTTGTTCGGACCAAATTAATAACCACATGTTTATTTGTTGCTGGGGGACAGGCCTGGTTTGGATTTTGCCAGTTTCTATTTATAGTTGACTAAGTCATGTGATCTAGCCATGTTGGTGTTGACGGCTTTCACTCACACCAAGCCACTAAAACCAGAAAGTTAATATAGTGCATGGAAACACTTTAATTACTTACTTTATAAGTAAACTCTGAACCAAGGTTGTTAATTGTGTATGGATTAAGTTGGTGACTGATGGTGACAGTATTGTAATGGGATTACACTATAGTTTAGTACACATAGCAGCTGTAATTCAGTAAATTTTGATATCATCATCATTAAATGTAGCTAAAAGTACCTAATTTGTTTTAAATACTTTTTGTGAAACGAATTAGGTACTTGTAGTTACGTTTAATGATGTTGACCTGATAATTTACTGAGTTACGCTGAAAAAATTTGCAGTGCTGTATGGAACGAACTATAGTGCCATGGTACTGACTTGTAACGCTGTCTATTATGAGCACAGCTCCTGAAAAGATCAGAAACACATTCATTTAATTTTCTTACTCTAGAGTATTGTTTACAACATAGTTTACCCCACTCTATCCAAATTATAAACCATACATTGATGAGATTCTTTGATGACCATTTGTATTTGTAAAATCTGGTCTTGTACCAGCTTTTTCCATTCTTGCTGGTACGAGGTACTGGTAGTAGCACAATCCTACTGGAAGGCTGAGGGTGGGTGGGTGGTGTACAAGCTGCACTGGGTGCAGGCTGAAACTATGGGATATGTCATCAAAAAATTAGTAATCCAGTTCCACTTAGCATAAATACCCATCTTTTGATGAATTGTCTTTTAATGAAGAAAAATAAATTGTAAAACAAGCCTAGCAACTATAGGCTTGTAGAAAATCAACTTTTGTCTGGCTTTCAGGCCGATATTATTTATCATTTATGAATTCTTTTTTTTCAGATACTTTTCACAATCATAATACATTAGAGAGTATGACCAGTACCTTGTAAATCCAGCTCCCACTAAGTAAAATTTTGGCTTTATAAAAAAAAGCTGAACATTGTCAGCCCACAGAGGTGGATGTCAGACAAGAGTGATATCCCCTTTGATAGAGGGGTTGGTTAAGTTACTACTTCTGTTCATTCATGAAAGCACATTTTTAAAGACCTCGATTGTTGGCATCCCTTTTTTTTATACCTGCTATAGTTACCAGTAAATTCATGTACTTAACCAGTTCTAGGTCATTCAGTAATTCTTGATCAGTTATAGGTCATTCATTGTAATTGACCTGTAATTGACCTATTATAGGTTTGTGTTCCATGACTGGATAGTGATATCAAGGAGATAATTTCTAATGAGTTTTAAATTGTCCATCAGTGCTCACTTCACAGTAAGTTTATGTGACACTTGAATAATTTCATCTGGTCTGGTGATTAGTACATTTAATAATGTGTTCTTGAATGATTTTATGTTGTGGTCCTGGAATGGATACTATTATCGTGCAGATAATACCAGTAAACATTTATATGTTCACTAGAATGATTTCATCTGCTCTAGTCACCAATACATTAAGTCAAAAAATGTGTACTCTGCTTACTCTATGATTTCTGTCACTCACATTTAATATTACTAACCAGAAAGCACATGGATGTAATTTTTATGGAGATGTAATTTTTATGGTTTGTCAGCATCCACTTGATTTTTAAGTGATGCAATGCTTGGATGATTTCACCTGTAGAGACTATCATTTTGCTTTGTATTCACAGTTGTCGACAATTTGGCAGGATTAATTGCTCTCAGAGCAAGCACTTTAAATGGTAGTGGATGATCATACCACGTGTGGAATGGGTGGGGTCTGATTCAGGACATGCATGTAACATGCAAACATTGGATGGGAAGACAATGTCCTGTAGTCCTGGCAAGGCATAGGGCACCAGTAAAAGAGAAGATGACTCCATCTGTAGTACCACCATTGATTCCACATTGTTATGACAATAATTACTACATTTATTATGACATCTTGGGCAGAGTGACAGTCATCAAAACCAGTTCAGACATGGCCTCATCTGAGACTGGTAGGGACCACGATGGGAATCCAATGTACCTTAACCCATCTGTGCATTGTTAACCTCAGCCGGATCAGACATATTTGGCAGTAGTATTAGTTCTAATTCTGGTTAGTACAACAGCTCGTCTATACTTAAGACATTTTAAGTGGGTAAACAGTGGTCAACAGCTGGTCAGATATTGTCCCACTTAATGCATTTAGGACCAGTTATGGGGATCCAGTATCCATAGCCTCGCCTGGCATCATGAACCTGGCACCAAAAGGAAGGAAATGATGGTTCTGTTCTGTCCAGTCCAGACTTGGTCTTCAGATATAGATTTCTCAGTCAGTACTGCCCACAAATCTGCCTGTGGGAACTGCTTGTGCTGATCTAATGTCACATATCCATTCCCAGCATCACAACTAGGCACTCAAAGGGTAGAGACCCATTGTGCCCAGTAGCTATTATGGACTCACATGCACATATAAAGAAAAGATGTCCAGTATAGTGCCATAACACTTCCATGTCACTCTGTGGCCAGTTTAATGTCACCAAATTATAAAATTTAAGCCACAGCACTCAGGTGCTGCTATGGAACCAGTACAATCCATGATCTGTATGCAGTTTATGGATCTGTACAGGACCTTGTCATCACTGACCAGTGTTGTAAGGCTCCATGACCCATCATGCCTTGCCAGTACACTACTGGCTACAGTAACATTACAGTCTAAATGCTGATTACAATTCCAGTATAATATGTTTCACGCTCACATGCTCATTTCTTGATCCATCAAGGTCAGGGGATGAATCCAACTCGAGTTGCATAGTATTGGATGGCTGATTTTTTCTCAGCAATCTGAACAAACAGCCTAATGAGAATCCCATCTTTTCCAGAAGCCAGAGATTCTGATATTGCATATTATTATCTTTGAGACGAAGACCATAGTGAAAGCATTTCATTGGTGACTGGAGACATTATGTGGAAAAGTTGTACTCATTCTTCCCAACATCTCCACAGCAGTGAATTGTCTCAGAAGACTGAGAGGGGGAGCTGTTTCCAATTCCAAGATGTCTGCCTCCTGGTATGAGATTTCCAATGTGATGTTATCAACAACAAATCCATGTTAAAGTCTGTCACATTATGGGCAGGCTAAATTTATTAGTGGATTCATCCTCACAGAATTAACTAATGCATACTGAAGGGTTGTTTCACCCATCAGAATTCAGTTTAATCTGCACCAACTGGGATTGGCCACTGGTGTATATATTTGCAACAAGTTGGAATGCAAACTCCCATCTTTTATCTGTCCAGTCCTGGAAAAGTATTGACTTGATACACTTATCTTCCAAATTCTTAGATTCCAAAGATGTTGAAAAAAAATGATGGAATATGAGTGCTCCCTTGTCTTGATTGCCTCCTTAATTGGGGTAAAATGATATATAAACAACTTTAATCTGACAGATGGAATTCCAAGGAAATCCTCACTTGCTCAAACAATCATCATAGCAGGAATTTAATCCAAAGCCAGATTTGTTGAACATGCAGATCTGAATCATAAGCTCTTAGGGACATGACGTTCTCAAAACAAGTGCTGGAGAGAATTGTGGAAGAAGGCCAATCACTTTGAAAGCATATGATGGGAAGGGGATAATTTTATCACAGTGGTGTGAGGGAGTACACAAGTCTGCTTAAAACATCATTACCTCAAATAGCTGATCTTTGATGGCTTTTCAAGGTGAAGCAGTCAGAAACCATCATGGTAAATGGTTACCATTCCATAATCTCAGACAAGTTGCATCACCATAGAAGGGAGAATAAAGAACAAAGCAAGACTTCTCAGATGCGACAAAATTTGATCGGTCATGCCTGAAGGCTTTGGCCCTATACCTGAAAGGATAACTACCATGGGTTTTAGCATGATTAAATAAGGCACTATTTGAACCACTATCTAGAATTTTGTTGGTTCTTCTCTCATGCAAGACCTGCTTCCTAGTTACTTAGCTACAACAGAAGAATAGGCTCATGCTTGTGGGCATCCATTCCTTTGTGGTGAAACTTGTGACCACATTGGACCCTGCATCTCATGGCAATCACAGGACCTAATGAAGTCTTTTCAAGTGGTACCTATAGTGAACTGCGCTGGAATGAAGAGACCTCATTTATTATTGCCTTTGAAAGATGGATTGATTGATATCTCAACTCAGGCTGTGTGGTCCTGGATAAGATGGGTTATTAACTCTGCATGCAGAGAACTAAACCAAGATCAAATTAAATTATTGTGCATTATTATTCATGAGGTTAGGACAGTTGCCACCAGCATTGCATTCAAGCTTATCACTTCCCTGATGAATATTATACAAGTAGTGGAATGGGGTTCAGAGTTACCAGTTCTCCAGCTTAACCTCTGAGATCTGTCATCCCAAAGGACTCCGTTTGATCTTGTGGGACCTATTGCAGCAACACAACAGGCTACTTTCCCAGGTTGTTTTTCATCTTCATGATGGTATGGTTTCAGCTAATTTGCATAGGAAGATGTTTTCATCGTGTCAAGGCTTATGGATTTGCTACCTCAACCTACTTATATCTAAAGTGTTCATGCAACATCATCTACCGTTGGGGATTGGAGTTGGCCTATTCTAGTTTGGGGGATGTAACTTCCTCCACCTGCAATCTATTCTCCTTAGGTATTATGATCAGGTAATGTTTTGAAGAAACTAATTATTGGAGTAATATGTGTTTATTCAATAATACTTAACTGATCATAACATGGTTACAACCTCCCAACCTTCCCCTATTTACATCTTACTGCCAGAATGCTGATTCTGGTTTTTTAAAGCTAAAATTTAAATTGCAACAGCTGGATTTGCAAGGTAGTGGTTATACTCACTGAGGTATTTTGATTGTGTAAAATATTATTGGAGGAACATATTCTACTCCAATATTATTTTCTCCTGCTTTCATCATTTTACTGGAATTGTTAGATGAGTGGTGAGGGCCTCATGGGTCTCGTTATTATTTTTGTAGGGAAAGAGGACAATGCAGGAAAGGAAGAAACAGGAGAAGGTCCTTATTTGGGACTGTTTAGTGGCTCTACTGCAGGTGGAATTTCCTTTGCCTCTCTGGCTGCGAAATCTGGTGACTCAGGATATGTTTTTGGACGACAGTCAGGTAAAGTAGTGCTTATTCCAAGTCTTTATTTCCATCATTTAATGATAGGTATGTTTTTTCGATTATTATACTGCTAGATTTTCATGTAATAAAGTTCCCATAGCCATCAGTTAGCTTAACACTGTCATTTTAATAGCAGCATGACATTTCCTGCCATTATTGCGTTGCTATATCTTTCCGTGGTGCTTTTTTCCACACCCAGGAGAATATTCTCTAATTGGAGGTTTTTGGGACTTGGTGGAAAGTTGTCATGACTGTAGGGTCAGGTAGAAAGGACCTATTTCTGATCCTCCTTATAACTGGAAGACCCCCTCCATTCCCAGCAGGGGTCTATGGCACTTTCAGATCTAGGGAAAGCACCAGTTTCTGTAAGAGAGTTGTCCAGGGAGAGGAAGTCACCTGCTTCTTCTGGGAGTAGCACAGTAGTCATCTTGTTCAAATAGACTGATTTAAATCAAGGAGATAATGTTTATCATAGTCAAGTTCCCCAAAGAAAGACTCCCCAATAAGGTCTGTACCGTCTGACTGGTCATGGACTTGGCAAAGAGTGCTAGGCTGTCACTGGGTTGTTATGATGCTATGGTCTTAAACTAAGTAACAGGAAAAAGTTTAGAATGTTCCAAATGAATTCCAGTATTGAATGTACTAATGTATCAACAGCCATGAATGTACCAACCTACCAGTAATCTTGCTGTTTCACAATGATGTAATCCAAATTGTATTTGAATGAATTCACAACAAACTCAACGCAATGCTTTAATCCAGATATCAATAAGCACTTTGTAATTCCGATGAATAATGTAACGGTTTTTGGCTGTTAGGGTACTTTATTTCTCTCTCACTTTTTGATATGACAATGCTAGACACCACTGACACTTTATTTGCTAAAGATACCTTATGCAGTAAACTTGATTAAAAGCATGACAGAGTCAGACTTTTGTATGCATACTTAATACATTTATGCAAGATACAAGATTCAAATACATTATACAGCAATAAACTGAATATTCAGCAATCACCTAGATTCACAGAAAATCGTCTCAATGATGAAGATGCAAACTTTGGCATCAGGTCTGGCATTTGGGTATCCTTCTCGCAAGGTTGACCTTTAGCCTTGATTGCAGTCACTGATACATGGGAAAATATTGCCAACTTTCTGTATATGTGTGGCTTGATTCCCACTCAGCTTATTATTTATTGCTTACTGGCTGTGAAAAAGGAAGGGGGTTACTACTGAGAAGATTGTCTTTATTCATATAATACACAATCTTGGGCAGAAAACGACTTTTATCACTTAGGATTCTAGTAGATAATGCTGACATAAGTTAACAGGACTGCAGTAGCTCAAGGGAGACAACTTGTTCTGTAACTGTCTCAACAGAAAAGAGTTGTCCCTTAGACAGCGTCCTAACTGACGACTACTTGAAGTTGGATGTGGTGGGGGTGGGAAGAGATTATGTTTGCCTGACAAACATGTAAGTTCATCAGATCGAGAGTTTCAGTCTAAGAAAGTGTGATGTTTGAAGATAAATATATACATTCAATGATCACACATACATTTATAGAATTGAATAGGTGTGATGTGAGGAGATAATTATTTTCTTCCAATAATCACACAGTGTATAGTTTTAAAAGCTTAGTATGTGCAGAGAAAATGAGCTCATTCAATGACCACGCACAATTAATATTAGCAAAAGTGTGGTATGTGAAGAGAAATTGGACTCGTTCAATAACCACACATCATTAATTAGAACAGGGCGATATGTGATGAGAAAACGTCATCACTGATCACCCAAGCAAAGTTTTCTCACTGCAGTGTATCCTGACATCAAGGCGAACTCTTTTACTTCATACAACTGGGAGTTGCAAACAAATCTTCTCAAAGAACAGGAACTAACTGTCACATATATAAATATCTCAAACTTGTGAAAATGGATCCTAGATGAAATATTAAAAGTGAAGAAATTGTTATTTTAGAACAATAAGCGAAATTTAAGTTCTACTTTAAATACTGAAATTACAGCATTAGCTATGTATATCTTAAAAATCTTTAACAAAATTGTTAGTGCATTAAAAATAATTGCAAAATAAATATTAAATAAATTATATAAGTAACTAAAATAAATTAAAGTAAACACCCATGTCTTGCTATATTTACTCTTAAACCCGGCTGTTACGTACTGCTGTACATACCCAACGAAATTGGGCTTTGGATGGTCTCTTGCCTCCTTGCATGTACCCTCGCGTTCTGGCTTTCTGGCTCTCGAGTCAAAATTTCCCGGGCCTTAAATACCATATAGTTGGAAATTTGCTGGAAAACCATTGAAAGTTGGAATACTGTTGGAGAATTTTGAAAATTGTTGGAAAATCCCAACTAGTCTTGAGACTATAAATCTATGCAAAAATAATGATTATTTCCAACAAAAAAGATACATTTGTTGAAATCATTGTCCGGAAAAAATACTTTATTGAAAATTTATCCAAAATCCATTGCTGAACTGTCATTTGGTAACTCATATTGCTCTCCATACCAGTGTACTGTACTGGACCTATCTTGCACATGCTCAGTGAATTATAAACAGCAGTGGCAGCGACCTATGAAAGCTACATGTGATGGATCAAATGAAGCCCAGAACTTTATATAAGGATCGATGACATCTATTAAATATCATCTTCGGTAATCGAATATGATCTCCTCAAACACCCCAGATCTATAGAACTTCTCTTTATCCTGTCAAATTAGCAAATGCGTCCTTCAAATTCGTCAGCAGGATAGACGTATATGTACCCATTGTATGTACCATAATCAGCTGGTAGTTCCAGCAACCATTATATTTTTATCTGTAATTATTTTTCTTCCTATTTGAAAAATGCACTTGCTGAATAACAAAAATCAGTTGTGAAATGTAGTAATTCTGGTGGTCTTAAATGTTGTTGATTATAGTGTTTCGAACTTTCATCAATTTACAGTAAAGACTATTAAACTCCGACTGTTACAATAATTTAAATTATCAACACTAATTACAGACCTGCCAACCGTCCTGTTTTTTTTTGCAGGAGACTTCCGAAATCAGACCGTTCCTCCTGTACTCACATTTTTATTTTTTCTCCCAGAAAAAATTATTTTGTCCCAAAAAATCGGGGGAAATATTTGTTTCATTTAAAGAAAAAAACTATATTAATCTCTACAGCAAGTAAGACTGGAAGTGAGCAGAAGTTCTTTAACAGTTGTTCAAAGTTGAATCTTTGCATGTATTTGACATATTCTACAACATCTAAAGGAAAGGGAGATTCGGATGAAATTGGAAAGTCAAAAATATAAAACTTCATTCCAAGCTTTTATAGCCAGGAGTTTCCATTCCAGACTCTTGGAAGTGATTCATATACAGCATGTTTCAAGACCTCCAATTCAACTTTCATTGTTGCCAGTGGTGGGCACAAATGATCGTCCCTGGAATAATCGAAATGTCCCTGTAAATTTTTCAAAATGAGTATCATTGGGATTGGCAGGTCTGAAATTATAACTGAAGCCAACTAAAATTGATTTCACAAAAGACTGATGTTAAGATAGGAATGAATAATTTTGATGTAAACGACCTTATAATATATGCATTCCCACTTTACCTAAGTTGCAATAACCTTTTCTGAAAACACACCATCATCTTAATAGAAAATTACACCAAATGGTAAACAGATTCTTTCCTAATATCTCCTAAGGTTGTAATCAAGGTGGGGTCTTGAATTCAGGCCCAAGTAAGCAGCTTATTTATAGCTTACTAACAGTGCAATGAGCAGGTACACACCAAAACTTTTTTCTCAATCATGGACAAAGGTCAGGCACACAAAATAAATAAACATAACAGGGTAATGTCTGAAATAAAGTCAATGAGTGTCTGTTACCAGGCAGCCAGCACTGGGCACCAGGTGCAGATCACCAGGTATGGTGCTTAGTGCCAATCTTTTGTTTTTGGTCTAAGGTGAAAGATTACAGTTTGGGTTACGATTGAACACAGATGTTAGACATATCTGCAACAGTTTAATTTTACAGATCTGTGAGTGTTTGACCAACTTCTTATAAATAACTATCTCAGAAATGCCAACTGTCCTGATTTATCCAGGAACATCTTGGATCTGCATGGAAAAAAAAAAATGTATACCATAAAACTGTATTTATGCGCATTCCATGTTTGGTGAGCAATTTTCGTTCATGTTTGGCCAAATTCTGTTTCTCAGTCAGATCAAGAAGGTCATATATTCTTCATTTCAGTTATTAACAGCTGCCTTAGCGGAGTTGATTTGAAACGTTTGGTTTGCTCTGTGTTCAGTTTATTACAATGGATACATTTTTTAATAAAAATCATAATTTGGACAATGAACGTTCGCCTAAGAAAAAGTTTAGATGTAAAGTCCACTACAGAAAGGAATTGAGGAATACGATGTCATTCTCCACCTCAAAATTGCCCCGTGAAACCCTGTCCCAGATTCAGTTTTCATTTAGTTGGCAGGTATGCCATTTATAGTAATTTGTGGACATGATCCAGTCATGAAATATGTAAAAACTAATAGCACCATAAAGAAATTTTATTTCATAAATTGTATATTAATTTAGAGGTCTATTTTTTTTCACAGGATCAGAGGGAAAGCCCTTCCATTTTACTGGAGCAGGTCAGAAGTTGTTTGGAGGGTTGGTGGCAGAAAAGGGTGATGAAGAGGAAAATGAGGAGGGAGATGAGGAGGTGGCCCAGGCAGAAGACATACATTTTGAACCTCTTGTGCCACTACCAGCTTTAATAGAGGTCAAAACAGGTGAGAAATCTGTAGTGTTAATGGTGTTGACAATTTTTATTTTGTTTGTTCATACATCAATTTAACTTAAGTCTGCTTTTTATATAAAAACACCCCTATACATGCATGTAGAATTTTGTCAATGAATTGAAAATTTATGTTCATAAACCATGACACCCTCCTTGTGCCCTTCAATCTGGCCATCTCTGTCAATAACCACATCTCCTAAACCATTGGGTGGAAATTCACCAGACTTAGTACATAATTTGCCTGTATGGTGACTATTTCTGAGAGGGGTATGATTTTGGGGTTTCTGCGTGATTACTTTAGGTCGGATATAAAGGTCTTCTCTACTCCTAGCATTTATTGCTGTGTGCTTCAAGTTCTTATAGGGCAAGCATATCATGTACTGATGTAGACACATACGTCTGTGTATCTCTTACCAATTTCATTTCTGCACATTAACTTGAGTTGTCCATCATCTACAGTTACCAAACTTTATGCATGGCTTGCACTTGGGGTAAACATCAAGGTTACTGACATAAGAAAGAAAAACGCATTTTGCACAACAACTTTATCTACTATCTGTTATCTACAGTATCAGTTTTGGGGGTTAATGATCAAGCTCACTGAAGGAATAAAATCATTTCTACTTCAAATACATTCCCCAATCACATTACTTTAGGAATATTAGCCTGCTACCTCGTAAATCCAGCCCTCCTAGATGATGAAAATTAGCCTGCTACCTCATAAATCCAGCTGTCCTAAATGATGAAAACCGTCCTTTCCTGTCTGTCTCACATACTTACCCGTGCCACTGCCAGATGTCGTTAGGTTTTAGCTTTGCTACTGTACTGATAACATTTTACATTTTACCTCTGACAATCCAAGCCATTTTAGTGTTCAAATTGGACTATCCCACTTTCATTTTAGATTTATTGTGTGGGACAATCATTCTCCTGTAGGTTGTATAATATTTTTATTGTTTCTGCCAAATTTGAGTAACTTTGTCACTTTTCTGGACTTGTCTATTTACATCACACTATTGTTGACCTCATGTTGTCATTTATGAGTGACACTGTTTTCGCTTGCTCTGTCAGTATTGGAGTTTGTTTAGTGAGTTGTCAACATGCTACATTGCTAATTTATGCTTCATTTTCCTCTTGTGTCATTTCAGTAGAAATGTTGACTAAATGCATGAAATGCATATGCTCAAAGCATAGCCTAGTAGGCATCAAATGCAACACTACTTTTGATTGCTTCTTGAGTAACAGGGAATATATTAGCGAGTTAGTATCATGATGAATTACTTAATTTATGCTTTGTTTTTTCATGTTGTTTGAGCAGAAATGTCAACTCTATGCATGAAATACAATTCAGAGCGAGGAAGTCAACCATGACATATATATATATATATATATATATATATATATATATATATATATATATATATATAGATACATACACACACTAAGCATATATCGTCTGTGACATGCAGCGTGTGTAGTATGTGGTCAAAGGAAGTCTGGGCTAAAGTATTGGCTGGTTAGTAACCTGCTGATTATGCAGTTTTCTCTTTTGTCATTTCAGAAGAATGTCTACTAAATGCATGAAATGCAAAGTTCAAAGCAATATTCCATGAAGCATCACAGGAACGGAGATGGAATAAGTCAAGGATGACAACATTGACATCCTTGATATACATCCAAGAGAACCTAAAGTTTGTTGCTGGTGGTTCTGACTCACTGGGGGAGTGTCCTCCAGTTTTATGCAGCCCAGTGGGCATAAGTCCCCCGCATGTCTCAGCATGGCCTTCATGCCTGTAAATTATGATAAAGCTTTGCCATCACTGGCTGTGCAGCCATCATCATCAACCATCCAGTATGGGGACCTTTTGAGAGAAAGGTCAAACCAGCTAGTTCATCACTTGCAATTCTGACTTATTGGGGGAGTGTCCCCCCCAGTTTTGGCAGCCTAGTGGACGTGAGTGCCCCTTTCTATCTGAGCATGGCCTTTGAGCCTGTAAGTCAGGATGCATGTGGTTTGTACTGGATCAATTGGATCCAATCCAGTATACCACTGCACCCATTACCATCCATCCCAGCACGGGGACCTTTTCACTGAAATGAACCAGTAAACTAGGATTTACAGGGATCTTAGTGACAGATCCGCCCATCTAGCCACATTGCCAGTGAGATCCTTTCTATGCCAAAGATTTCAGTGAGAAATCTGTCCAGTGAGCCAGACCTTGAAGTAGCTGGTACCAGTGATAGCTGGACTATCTTCTGTACTGCCAGTATCCAGGCTGTCCATATGCTTACTGGTTAAACCAGTCGGCAGTTCCACCAGTGCCAGACTTCCGTATGTTCACTGCTTATCTACAGGGAAGAGTTAGTGACATTTTCAAAGAGGATGGACTTGAGTCATCGATGCCACCTGGTATGACTTAGCCAGGGCTTCAAGCATACCCAGATTGAGAATCTACTCAGTATGTCGAAGCTCCTTAAAATCAACCATACTTAGATCTGACCATGGAACGGACTGAATTTAGCTTTAAAGCTACACATGAGGAACTTTATAGGGTGTTGGCATCTTCAGAATGCCTACCACCCTTATTGCTACTCAAGACTATAAGTTAAGGCAGTGGTAGATTTTGACGAGGAGGAAGAGACACCATCTTTCTGACTCCTTCCCCAGTCGGCTAAAATTAAGGAGATGAATGACTGGCTTTCAAGTAGAATCGATGACCCTGGAAATTCTATTTCTTTCTACTTAAAGAGCCAAGTCCCAGTGACATTCTCATCTCGCTGGTATAGTACTCTACATCTTCAATTTGGCCTCATTGGCAATTTGCTGAAATGTGAAATCCAACAACAGCCACGCACCTAGCTTGGGAGGCAATGGCCAGGATTGTTAGAGTCATTAGCAGGGTAGCTCACCTTACCATGGCCAATGCATTGACTGCTTTGGTCAACTTAGATCTAATTGGTTTGTGACACATGTCTGCAGAACACACCACCCCAACCTCATCATACCCAGGCTTTACAGACGACCCCATTCGGGACACCATTGCCCTTTGGAGGAAGAATTGAAGAAGGTAGGAGGCAGGCAGCTCAGGAACTGTGCTTCCAACTCACCCCTCAACCCACGCAGGTGTTTGGAAACATTCAGCCCCCTCCATTGTAGAGGAATGTTAATTAGCATTGGGACAAGGGATCATTACAGTCAGATGCAAAGCAATATTGATCCCAACCCAATGACATGAGACAACAGTCTCACAAAACTAGGAGGCAATCATACCGAGGCAGTAAGAAACCAAATTTCTTTAGCCTCCTAACTGTAAACATTGACCTACCCTACCCATCGCCTGCAGACAGCCCACTGGTGGGTGGCTGACTAGAGCAATTTCCTTCATAAAAATTGGGTGATCCAGGTTATTTTGGAGGGTCTTCAGTTTCATTTACCAACCAACCCCTCCCACTTTCCTCCTTTCCCCTCTTCACGGAATTTAGGAGGCCTTTCTACAACAGGAGATACAGTCACTCATTGATAAACAGTAGAGATTGTACACATTCTTGGGGGTTTTATTCCTGTTTCTTTTTTGGAATGTGAATAACAAGTTGAGGCCCATCATCGACGTGAGTCGCCTCAACCAGTTCATTGTACTACTGTAATTCACTATAGAGACAGATATTGCTCCATCTCTCCATCAAACAGGAAGAATATGCCTTCAGTCCTGATCTGACCGACACGTATTTTCACGTCCTTATCCATCCTGCATCAAGGAATTTCTGTTTTGCTTACTGTGACATGATTTACTAGTTTAAAGTGCTTCCCTTTGGAGTCAGCATCAGATCTTGAGTTTTTGTTAAAGTCATCACCCTATTCTGGTTGACTTCGTCCTAAACGATGGCAGGATACCTGGATGACATCCTCCAGCAACATATGGTAAGTTCTATTTCATTCCAAAGCAGGAACTACATCCTCTCACTTTTAGATCATCTAGACTTTCTAGTGAACTGGGAAAAGTCCATCCTCTGTCCAGCCCAGAATTTTGTCCATCTGGATATGGAGTGTATCACCAATCTGAATCTGGTATTGCTTCCTCGTGTCATGTAATCAGGATTGTCAGCCTTGTTGAGTCTGTTTCCTACAGGACTTGGATTTCAGCGAGAGAGTTCTTGCAACTTGGATTATTCAGTATGGCAGCACACTTGATTCCGCTCTGCCATCCTTTTATGCACCACTTACATTGCTAGCATAATTGTGCTCTTTTCAAGTCCACTTGATCAGTCAGTCATGATCACATTCAGGATATGATCAATCCTGTGTCAGTGACTCAACCAAGGTGAATTGACCATGGGGATCTCACTGGAGAAGCCCCAAGCAGAAATAATGGTATGTACTGATGCCGGTACATACGGTTGGGGTGCCCACCTGTTGCCAGACTTCGCTACTGTCAGTGGCACATTGGAACCAGCGGAGCAGACCCTACACATCAGCCATTTAGGAATGGAGGCTGTCATCAATGCCTTTCTCTTCTGGAAGGATTGACTCTAAAACAAAACGGTCCTCATTATGTCTAAAAACTCGGTGGTGGTGACTTACCAAATCAGACAAGTGGCACCAAATCACCTGACCTGAGTTTTCTAATTTGGCAGCTTTTAATTTGGTGTGACAATCTCCATGTCAGTCAGACACATTCCCGGTAGACTCTGTGTCTTGGCTGACACTGTCCAGTAAAGGTCAGGTCCTTCACATGGAATGGTCTTTCCATCAGTTAGTAGATTGGGGGCATCCGATGATCAATCTTTTTGCGACAAGGTGGAAATCGCAAGTTTCCCACCTTTGTCTCTCCAGGTCCAGACCCAGAAGCTTGGGCTGTGGTTGCAATGTAAAGCAGTTGGGAGAGGTTGTGGGCATTTGCATATGCTCCACAGTATTAATACCTTCAATTGTAGAGACAATCTCGAGGCAAGAAGGCCCTCTACTCTGGAGGTTTATGAGGGAAAGTGGCATGTTTTTTGGGGCATGTGCCATCTCAAAAACATTATCCATTTGAGTACTTCAATCCCTCAACTGGCTGACTTTTTTCTTCAGCTCTTTGAGAAACAGTTAGCCCCAATTACTCTCAAAGGCTGTCACTCCATGATCTTGGACACATTCCAGCATCATAGCAGATGTGATATTGGGCATATTAAAGACCTTTCGGACCCTTTTAGCCAGTTTTGGTCTCAATAGACTAAAATCCCATCCCCTGTTTTCAAATATAATCTGTCCTGGGCTTTAACATTGCTCACTTCAAATAAATTCGTACCTTAAGCCCACACTTAACTAAAGTTAGTATGATACGATAGCTTTAACTTCAGCATGCAGGGTAAGCAAGGTACATGCCCTTTCTGTCTACCCGAACTATCTTCAGTTCAGATCGGATGATCCTCTTGACCAACCAGGCTTTGTGACCAACAATAGGTTACCATTTGTCTGCAACCAAAGAGTCGTCATTGACTTGCTGTCTTCCATAGACAGGTCAAGAACAGCAGCCATGGAAGATCCTGTTTATGCTCTCAAGTACTACTTGAAAAGCTGAGAGACAAGTTGTGGTGCACATGAATGATGCTTCCTTCTGGTGACAGTGGGGAAACAGAACATCACACTCAAGCCTCTGCTTCAAGGCTCATAATGAGTTATACACTCAGTGTACTCTTAGGTCTCACAAGATCATAGTTTCCTCATGAAGATTACCACTCATGGGATCAAAGCAGTCTCTGCAAGCCTTGCGTTTGAACATAACGTTTCAATCCAAGATATAATAACTGTTGGCTAGCATGCAGAGTTTACCTTCTCGAGTTTTTATCTCAGAGATTTAGTTTCACAGAGGCAAACCTTGAATCTGGTAGGTCTGGTGGCCACCATTCCCTAGAAAGATACCCAAGGTAGATGTCAGACACATGGCATTCCCTCCAACTAATACCTATTCTCCTACGTAATATGATTGGCGAACATACTTGAAGTAGAAAGCAAAGTTTTCAATAAATTGTCTTTCTCGGAGATTACTTACCCAATCACATTACTTAAAAACCCACCCAACCAACCCGCTATGCAAGCATCCTAGTTAGTATCTCACTCGGCTAAAAAGTAGTCTGGTTGATCCTGAATGAAAATTGTGCTGGTCATGTATATAGTACGGCCACCATGGCAGCCATATTGAAAATCTGTTCATTGTTTGAGCTTGTTTCAAGACTACAGAGTTAAGAAGAAATAAGTGGTCTTATATATTCCTTGAAATTCTTTTTGTGTCAGAGTTCTACAGTAGACTTCCTTAATTTCTTAGGGTAGGAAAATACACAGGACTGCCAACAATGTCGGTATATAATATGCTGCCTCTGGTCAATGTGATTCACTTTGAATCTTCAGAATTAAAAAAAATATATATTCTGATCTGCTAGCACATTATATGCCAGTATTTCATAGTAGCAAGAACTAGTATAAATGAAAATGGTGCCGATCTCACTTCTAATATGGCTGCCACAATTGTTGTCTTGAAATCTTGTTATCATTAGTTGTGCTTTCACCCTAAGACATAATTACAATAAACTATATAAAAAAATATTCATCGATTTTTGCTGCTAACCTGGAACAGCAGCTAGTTAAAGTTCTTAGTACAATCGATTTGTCTTTTTTCTGATCGAATGTGTCTACAAGTTTGAAAAAGATCCTTCTCTAACATTTTGAAGCCATATTACATCCATCAGACATGATTTTCCTCTGTTTTAAAGTGGAATTCCGCTTTTCTCCTGACTTGAATCAGATTTTTCTTGATATAGTCCATTTTTTATATCATCTCTAATCCGGTTTTTAAAAATGTCTGTCTGGTCCCATTCCGCAATGACCCTTGTGAAGTATTCGTTCCATATATTAGTTGGCACATGACTCTTGTAAAGAGTATTCTGATTGGTCAAAAGTTTAATTTCATCCAATGAACCTTCGTGTAATGGAAACTGATGGCAGTGGAAAGAAGAAGCGTGCTTGCAAAACATGGTGTCCTGAGTTGTTGAGAGAGACCATGACACGAGAAGTTGAGATAAAGGTTTAAAAAACGTATGGAAATGGGAATGGTTGGAGCGAAAAGTTGACGGAAATTTAGTTGATCAGTTTATAAGAAAACTGAATGCTAGAGGACTGGCATTTTGTGACCTCTGCAAGAAAGATTTGAATTACGGTAATTGCGGTTGGAAGAGTTTGGAACAGCACCTACAAAAGAAGCTGCATACGGAAAAATTGAAGCTCAGAAGGCATCTGGAAAAAGTGCAGTTAGTTACTATAAGAAGAAAGATTTCTTGCATGAGAGAACAGATGTAGACCTCTGGCAGAATATGCGTACTACATGTTGCCAATACAAGCACTAGCTTGAAAGGAAAAGGCTCTCGTTGAGAAGGAAAAGAAATGATTGCACATTGAGCCAAAAAAGTCAGTGGTGACAAAAAGGAAGGCAAAAGAAATCTTTGCCAAAGCCACAAATAGATCTCAACTGGCATATCAACAGGTTCTGTCCAGTGGAGAAAAAGACAAGTGAATATGTGGGATCATTTGTATATAGTTGATGTATTTGGTTGATTTTACAGATTTGTTATGAAAAGAGAGAAGTATAATATGTGTGCAGCAAAAATTGACAAATTAATGTGACTTAATTACGATGTGAACACTGACATGCCCATGAAATAATTTCAGCATCAATAGTATTGGAGAACAAATTAATGTGACAATAAATATTGTGAAATTATTCAAGTTGAACATTTTTGGTAAGTTTATTAGTTTTTCGAATGATTATTTTGTTTTATATTATGATCATAAGTTGCACCAGGATCAGTTTTTTATGATTGTAAAATGCATTTTTGGCCGGGGGCCTTTGGGCCCCCTGGACACCCAGATCAGGGGCACTGCCCCTCAAGACCATGTTGGGGGAAGACCCCCAAACCCCCCTTAAATTTTTTTCAGCTTTTTCATGGAAGACCAAAATCATGTCTGATCCATGAGTCACATCAATGGAGCCTGTTTCACTTAACGTCTTGAACACTTTTTGAAAAGTATACACTGGTCAGCTAACCAATTCACTTAACTGATATAATTATCTGCCAGAGAAGCTTTAAATTTGAAGAAATGCATCTGTTTTCATGGAAATTTGCCTTGTACAGCTGCTATAAATGGAACATAATTATAGTGTTAGAAAACGACATGTAGTTCTTCCTTGGATAAGTGTACTCTTATTTTGTTTTTGTGCAGAAGCCTTCTATTCTAGAATATTCTCAAATTTTAATGTGTGGGATGATGATAAAAACAAGAAACTTCTTATTCTTTTTTTTTTCTTTTCTTAAATTACCAATAAGTGTAATCCATATATAGGCAAACACAAGATGTAATTCAGCTAAAAATAGTGTAATGATTATGCCAAAAAGTGCATTGTTTGGCCGATATGGTAATGTGCAATGTGATAGATGATATCTGTCATGACTGGGTAATGTCCTAAGTGACATTCAGGTCCTACAAAGCTTGAAGATTCCCACCCCCCTGTGGAGAGTCAGTCATGTATCCTTTTCCAACCATTCTAAAATGGATGACTTTGCCATATCTCCATGGATTGGTGGACATGGGCATGCCTCTACCTTCCCCACCTCTTCCATTTCTGTTACCGAGGGATCAACCACATGCTGCCTGCAGTGCCAAGAGGGAATCACCAATCCCTTTCACTGCGAAGAGGATCAGTGGGCTAGCCCTGTCTCCTCCTGTAAGCAGAGATGACAAAACCCTGGTTAGGAAGTCCATTCTTCTTCCATGCAGCAGATAGGACAAACTGGTCCTGCCTTATCCCAAGAGCAAAGACAGGATGACAAAATGGTGATGTGTGTGGACATAGTCAAGTTCACAGAAGACCTCATTGCACCAGGCCCTTCCCATCACTCAGGTTCACCACCTTCTTCCCACCCAGTGGTAAGGTGACAAATTAGGAAGATTTAAGGATTTTTGACAAGTTAGTAAATGAGGTTTACCACCACCTTCCCCCAGACCAATGTTCGAAACCTATGGCATAATTGGAGATTAGGATCCTTGCCAATTGTCCCTTAAGCCCACTACCTTGGACTCAGGGTGCCTCTCAGATTGGGATGTTTGGCAGGGAAATGGGCCGATCTCCCTGTCAATGCTCTCAAGATTTTGGTACTGATGGTGTGGACACTAGTTATCATAGCCTCAATGTCGATGTGGCTTCCTCCTTCAGCCTGTTGAGGGAGGAATCATAATCTCCAGTGGCATTGTGGAAATTGTTGCCAAAACATCAAGAGATGCACATTCAGTGTCCATCGTGCTCTCTGCAGAGCTGTTCACTTCCATGTGGATGCTTCCTAGGATACAACAAAGGTCATGGAAAAACAGCAGAAAGCCTTTTGTGGGTCACTACTCATAATGGAGAGATATATTTGCATTTATCATACCATATTTACCAAATATATTGGGACAACATATTTGTTGGGACACCTTACGTTAATTTTTAAAGTTATTTTTTGTGCACTGTATGTTCTGGGAGACATCGTTTGTTTTTGAGTTGCAAGTTGTGGGACATCTTTTAAGTCATTCAAAAATTACATGTCAAAATATGCAGTCAAACTTAAATTTTATTTAAAAAATCTACTGCATCATCTTCTCATCAACCCAACCTTTCACCTGCACACATATGATCCATCCTTTCAGTGCATTAAGCTTCATGCTGTGAAAAATTATCATTGGAGGCAACACATCTCCTAAAGCAGAATCTACAAGGTCTAAAGTAAGATTTTTTCCACACCATTCATGTGAATTCCCACACTTTTAACCCCCTTCTTATCAACAGTCCATCCAGAAATGAAATCAAAGTACACTGGAGTTCCATCCATGTTGATGATCATATTATCAATGAAATCATGTTCATGAACTCATCAAATGACTTTATTTTCTGCTCCAAATCTTCTGGGATAGATGCTGGGTCACTGGATCATGTTGCTTTCAAAACTATTCCATTGTTTCACTTATTTTCAAAATTCTATTAATATTAGTAATAGGAACCAAAGCTAGCTTCACTATGTTGGCCAACTTTGTATATTAGAAAAAAAATCTGCAACTTAATAGAATCCAGTGTTTGGTTTCCAAGGTCAGCTTGCTTTGTAACAAAATAACCTTTGTATTTGATATCCTGTCAGTAGGTTCAAACAATGAGTTCACTGCCAGTTGCACTTATTCACCACCTGGGCTTCTATTTGCTTGCCATTAGTAATCTTGTTACAGGCAATCACGTTTGTAGGGTAAGTAATATACACAGCAATAACTTGCTTTACTAATACCTTTTTGTAAGCCATGTACTCACAGTGAATGTATTTTCAAATAATGATTTTTATTTGTAAGATATTGTCATATTGTTAACTTGGATCTATTACAATCTTGGTTATTTTGCACCTGACTCTGTGTCCTGCATGAATGGCAAGTACTGTCAAGCAATCAGTTGATATTTCCCTCTATTGCTCTCTCATTTGTGATTTTGTTGGATCCAGTTTTCAGTCTGATACAATATTTGAGCCTTTGAGTACAACCAAACACAATTTGTTTCTCTATATTCACGTCAGTGAACAAGTTGTGTGTTATCTGACATACACAATACACACTACAGCATGGATGCATATGCTACATATATGGAGTTCGTGAATATATATTTTCTTTAATGCTCATGAGGAAAAAAAAGAGGAAAAAATGATAACAATGCAAAGTTAGTTTCCTTCATTTTATTATCAAATGAGCCTTTTGTTTATCTATTTGATTGCAACATTCATTTGGGTGGGGCAAATTCAACACAAATTTTTTTCATTTCTTAAGTCTTGAGACATTCTACATAGGTGAAAAAAAGTTTTAACTCATGGGACATGAAAAAAAATTATTTTATCATGTCCCAATATATACAGTAAATACGGTATTGCATATACTCATAGATAAATCATTCCTTTAGATATATCACACTTAAAATGATTGCATATGTCATTGTCTCATATACAGATTGTTACTTTCTAATCAACACTGAGCATCTGTTGTTGCTTTTCTTCCATATAATTATTTGATAAATATACTTGAAGCTTACAAATTAAGCAGTTAATATCAGAACTGAGAAGAAAGTAAGAAAGACTTTGCATGTCAACATGATGCAGTACAAATAAACATTTATGATGAAAATGTGTTTATTAAACTATATATTGGTTTTAGTTTACAGTTTTAATCATAATAGGCTAAGCTTACTTCCAAAAAGTTGTTGGAAATAAAGCTGGTCAGGTATAAAGTAAGCAAAGTCACACAATTTTCTAATGATTTTTCAGTGATTAAAAGTGGGACTTGTATATGCATATATATGGTACTTTAGCAGTAATTTTTACTGCTGACTTAATTTTTTGTATCTCTCTCCATGACCACATTATTCCAGATCCATACCATTCGCTTAGGATGATTGCATAGCATGTATTAAACTGGCCGCTTACAGACTAAGCAGGGTCAGTCAGATATAAAGATGTCGACTTAAGGAACAGGCAGTCTCACAAGCAAGGAGGATCATGCTGTGAATTAGATCACATCTGCCAAATGTTTTTAGGAAAAAGTATGTAATTAGGAAAGTGTTGCTTTCTAGTTGTCACATTACTGCTCAGAGGGTTGCACTGGGTGAGTAATTGACGAATTTTCACTTGGCAATTGTAAATTGTTTGTTGTAAATGCAAATGCAACGATTTTAGTTGCAACTTTGTGTGCTGCTACAATAAAATGTTTGTGTCATTTTATTGTCACAGGGGAAGAAGATGATGATGTTTTGTTCAGTGCAAGGGCAAAGCTTTTCCGTTTTGAGAAAGATGTCAATCAATGGAAGGAGAGAGGAATTGGAGAAATGAAAATATTAAAAAACAAAATATCAGGTAAACAGTCACCTGTAGATAATTGATGTATTGGATGGTATTTATAATTAAACTTTGTTAATGAGCTTTACAGATTTTGAGACATGAAGGATTGTTGATTGATTTGCAATGCCTAGGACAGGTTGCCAACCTTTGGCACACAAGCCAATGGTGGCTTGCCTGACTCTTTGGAAAGGCATGTGGTAAAAGTTGTAGTTTTGTATTTTATGTACTAAAAACAATAATTAAATTAAAGAGACAAATTTGACTTGGCATACAACATTTTATAATTGTCTGGCCTAGGATGTTGTTTTCTTTTAAGCTTAGTGGTCAAAGACAAGGCCTCATTTCTAAAAAATGTTTGAGCTAGAAATTCCAGCTGAAGTTCAAAGTTGCAAAACTTTGACAGTCTGTATTTTACTTGGAATAGAGCTAGTGTCACAGAAATGTATCTTTTGGTCCTTCTGTGGGTATATAGTAGTCAAGAACTTAAGTGCAACTTGTATTTTTACAGCAACAGCAACCTCATTATCAAATTACATTGATAAATAAAAGCATTCAAAATGACTTGTATTTAGTGAATGTGTATTAGAGAGAGAGAGAGATGAAACAACGTGTGTCAGTGTGCAAGATTGTATGTATTCAGGGCAGTGTTTATTTGTAGCTTTTGGTTAGAAAAAAGTGAGTTTACAGGGCAGTTGTAATCTTTATTTTCAGTTACCTGATAATTATGATTTTCCTCATGTACTAGGACATGGTTTTATTCCATTATCAATTAACACCTCTAAATCAACAAAGCTTTCTTGTTTTCATTATGATATCTATTGTCAAAAGAACCATTTGGTTCTGCAGTGTTATTTACACAGTAATTAAATATGCTTGGACCTTTGGCCAGGTTTTTTTCCAGTTAACACCAGATTTATGGCAAGATTCAACAACATTGATAAAATTAATGAGGCTACTAGTATGGAAACAAGGCTATCCATAGAGAAATGAAAACTCCTCAATGGACTTTGAAGGCCATTGTCCAAACAGCAGATGTTGTAAGGATAAGTGATCACATGCATCACTTTTTAATTGTACTAGCCAATAAAGATAACAATAGAGGGGTGTATTGTAGAATAGATTCTCAATAAGATGTTAATTATATCCAGGTCAAAACAGGACAAGCACTTAAAAGATACTATATGTAAGAATCAATTTCACTGAGCCAGTGACTTTAAATTTTATGATACAAAATGACAAAGTTTTTGTTTTTTTATGTTTGTATTACTGTAATGAAACAATAAGATTAATTGACCAATGGTCTGTGGTCTTCACTTTTGCATGTGTTAAGATATCATATTTGTTGGATAGAAAAACATAAAACTGCTTCTGAACTCATTTTTCAATAATTGTGGTGCATTGTTACAGTGACTGACTTAATAAAGAGCGCTCATTAACAATAATATTTAAGGGTATTTATTGTAAAGACCGTTGTCCAGTTATTAATAAAAAGCATTAGATATTATAATGACAGTAAGGGATTCTATGAAACAATTATATTTTCTTGTCAGTAAAGAAGACAAATAAGGGCAGATTGATGAATGAGAGTATATTCTCACTTAACAGAAGAATTACCCTTTCAGTGACAGATGATCAAAGGCCTTTCTGCACGTTTAAAAATGGTGATTATTGCTTGATCACCTGTTTCATTATTTGATGTGATATGTGAAGTTAACATACATCAGGTCATATATATATTTTTCATTTGGGATTTTATGAAACATATACTCAGCAAATACTTTGATGTATCTGTGTCATACATAGGTATTTTTTCAAGGCCATTTGAAATGTGAACTTCTTGATTTAAATAAAAAATGTGGTTAAAAAGTTGTAAATGAAATGATCATTGATCTGTCCGCAAGATTATAAATGGTGATTCTTCAATATTTTAGTCTCCCATTTCATTATTTGATGTTTCAGTTTAAATTGATGAGAAGTTAAATAGTTTGGTAAGTTTTAATTGATGCAAATAGTGATATTTTTCATCTGGGTTATATCAAACATGTACTCGGAAAACAATACATTGGTAGTTTGACTTATCTATATCGTACATCAGTATTTTTTCAAAGCCGTTTGAATAGTCAACTTTTCTTCTTGATTCAGTTAAAAACATCAAAATTCATGGTTAAAAATTAATTAAAGAATTAAATGATCGGTGACCATTCTGCACAATAATAATGGTGATTCTTTTATTTCATAATCTCCTGTTTAATTATTTGATACCTCACTTGAGAACTTAATCATTTATATTATACTCTTAGCAAAACAATACTTTGCTAATTGGATGTGCTAGATCTTACCTCTGCTTACTTTAGAATCTGTTTGAAATGGAAATCTTTCCAATTTTAATGCATCAAAATATAAAGTTAAAAATAATCCAAAATTAAAAACAGCCAAATTCTTCTTTAATTGTATATGATCACATTCATTTTTGTAAAAAATAAATCTTCTTAATAGAAGTTTTATGTGGAACAATTTAAAGGTATGAAAAAATATGCATTTAATTAATAATTATTTTTATAGCTAGAGAGGCATATGATAAAAATTAAAGGGTACGAAAAATTACATGAAATATGGTATTAGGGTCATCACCAGAAGATGCACATATTGACAAAATGTCTTTGCTCTAGCAGTTCTTGTTATTTCTCAATTTGTCTTGTAGCTTGATGCAGTGTAACAGACTTACCAATCCTTATGACTTGACTATAAGTCTTACTGAATGGCTTTTAAATGATGGAGTTGTGGAATACTAGCAAAAACAGATAATCAGTATTGTTGTGGTCAAAGCCGAATATTCGCTTGTGTGGGTTTGATCTGTGTTTTCATATTATATTTACTGGAGTTGGTCAGGGAACCAGACTATCTTTACAGGAGTACTTTGGATAGTTTTAATCTACGCATGATTTTCATGCGGAATGCCTGCATTATCAGACTTTTACATTATAGCATTGTACAGATTTGTCAACCAACCAGTGAAAACATATTGTAGGGGCAAGGGACAGTGATCTTTAAAAAAATTCAGTTGGTACAAAATTATTCAAACCAAGATTCAGATTCTTTTCCATGATTGGAAATAGAGTATATAGGGCAAGAGCTACATCTATTAGACATCTCGTCTTGCCCATGAAAGAGCTACAGTTATTAGACATCTTGTCTTCCCCATGCTTGGAAAAGACTATATAGGGCAAAAGCTATATTTATTGGACATCATGTCTTTCCCATGCTTGGAAATGGAGTATATAGGGCAAAAGCTATATTTATTGGACATCATGTCTTGCCCATGCTTGGAAATGGAGTATATAGGGCAAAAGCTATATTTATTGGACATCATGTCTTCCCCATGCTTGGAAAAGACTATATAGGGCAAAAGCTATATTTATTGGACATCATGTCTTTCCCATGCTTGGAAATGGAGTATATAGGGCAAAAGCTACATTTATTGGACATCATGTCTTGCCCATGCATGGAAATAAAGTCTATAGTGTAGGAACTACATTTATTGGACAGAGCTCATCGATTTTAATATTGCTTAGTAAGGGAAAGATGATTGTTGCCACCATGTGAAATTTAAAAAAAAAACCATGTTGAAAAATTGAGCAAGAAGCCATTGAATGCCATGGGGTTTGAAACAGCAGTTTTTTTAAACTGAACTTATATCATTAATTCTAAGTGCACTTTACAAACCTTTTAGGTGAACATAATGTTGGCCTCACTGCATTTGATGACACTTAACAAAATTTTAAAATACATATTTTCCAAGTTGACAGTAGCAGTGCATGTCATTACACACTATTGAAAATTGGTTTAAATTATGAAAAAGTATTGACTGCCTTAGTGAAAAGGCCTTGTTAGGATTGGCAGATCTTGTGTTTGATACAATCTTCTTAGCACAATTACCCCTTTCCCCCCCAACCACCACCGTTTTTTGGTGGATTACCATGAAATTTTGAAAATATTTTGGTCGTCAATGTGCAATCAGAAATTGATTTTGCTCCTGCAATTTTTGTTAAGAGTTATTGCCATTGTATTGTAACTTTATGCAGTATATGACACAGTATTTAATTTACTGGTAATATTTTCAAGTTATTAAAATCCAAATAACTACTGATACAAGTATCGTATAATGAATACTGTCATTAAATGGATAAACACAGTACATACCATATATGCATTTCACCATATCTACAGACCCAAATAGTTTAATAATAAATTTTGTTGTTGTTGTGGAAGTAACACAATTTGGGTTGTTATTTGCCAAACATTTTTGTTATTCTTGTTCTTGTTTCTTCAGAAAATTGACCAAGATGTCAAAAACATTTACTGAATGTTTAAAGTTCAAGGCCAATGTTAATTGCTTTGCGTGTACTAAATGTTTGTCTGTGACTGCATGCAGTGTGTCAGAGGTTTGGTTAGAAAATGTATGGGCTACAGTATTAAGACAATGTCTTAATACTAAAGAGAGATGGAGTTCATCCAGGGAAATGCAACACAACATTTTAAGTTTATATCACAAGATGTCATCACTAGTCGGAGTTGTGGTGGACACATTGTTGGTACATTCACCTTCCGAAGTAATGCATACAATACCAACAACTACCATGACATTATAACAGCTGCAGCCACAAGAATAAATGTTTCTGGACTTAACGTCTTGGCAGCGTTGATCAGATTAATATGAAACTACAACATAATTGCTGGCATTTGGTGAATTAATTCTGTCTCACCCCTATTGCATTTCCAATAATGAGTTTGAATTTATGGGAGACTGTCCTCCCTTTTCAAGGCTAACTAGTTGACTTACACCACCTTTATGTCAGAGCTTGGCCCTGGGTCTGTAAGTTTTGGTGCGTGGTATATTCTCCGAATGTGGATGAGCCATATGGTTACCAGTGTAATATGTATGTATGGCATATAGCTGCCATGCCGGTTGTAGTGCACAGTCAGTGACCAGGTATGAATCACTTTGTGAGCTGTGTTGTATACTGGCTGGTCATATTGGGTTATGAGGAGTCATATGGAGATCGAGTTAGCCGAACTGGATGTCTAACTGAATACTGTGCTGGATGTCCATCCGTGAACTGAACCAACAAGCCATCTTTACCAGCAATACCAGCTGTGGCACTTGCCTGATCACCAATGCAACTGCCAGAACAAATCTTTATGGCTTATGCCTTGGGGATAGATCAAACATTACAAAGGGACAATGGCAGGGCTTTGTCCCATCTCTCTCTATCCCCCCCCTCCCCCAGCTGGATGTTTTATTCTGATGCTGACAGAATCTTTTGTGAGGACAACCCCCACAGTGAATGTGTATGGGAATAACCTTGAAGATTGGCCAATCCTGCTATGGAGTGTACAGAATACAGCATTAAAGCAGCTCTGGAAGGAATCTGCAGAATGCAGCTGATTTCCGAGTGCCAAACCTTATGACCTGTAAAGCAGACTTTTAATGTGTATGCTTCAATCAGTTTAGAAGCTGAAGAACAGCCATCCTTCCATATTTTTCCACAGTCAGCAAAGGTGAAAGAAATTTTAGATTGCCAGACTGATAAAATATGGGCTTTGGCTTTCATTGTTCATGTGAATGTTGGCTTGATGTGCAGTTCCAGGCCTTCATAAGTTTTTCATTTGAATATTGGTTTATGTGCAATTCCAGGCCTTGTTCTTAATTTCCTAGGTTAATAGTACAGGTTTCATATTGACTAAATTTCTTCATCGTAAATTATAAAAATTTTTACAACAGGAAACTACCGGCTTCTGCTTCGCAGAGAACAGGTTTTTAAATTAGTGTGCAACCATAGACTGACCCCTGACCTCACCTTGAAGCCATTAGAAACATCAGAAACTTCTTTTTGCTGGACAGCATATGACTTCTCTGAGGGAGATGGGAAGATTGAACAATTTGCTGTCAAATTCAAGGTAAACTTTGTTTTCTTTCAGTCATTTCTGATACCTGTTTTTAAAAATAAAAAATGATCAGTACAGGTAGAAAATGCATCTTGTGTTACAGTGTTTATCTGTGGACTTTCATATCCATACCATAAAATATTTTAAGGTTTGCAAATGATGGGGGGAAGGGGGTATGATATATTTTAGTTGTATGCAGAGTATCACCTGTTTGTATTTTATACATATTACTTTCACAGCATTCACTATGGATATAATTACACAGCTGTAGGCATATTTTGAGATTTTTATCACTAAAAAAATTCTCAGTAGGCATTTCAAACCCAGTAACCAAGCATAAAAACTTTTAATTATTACCTTTCCACCTCTAGCACAAATACAGATTTTATATATATTTGTTCAAATGATGCATAAAAGAAAATGTCCTGGGGCTTTTTTTTTTTTTTTTTAAAGACAAACTTTTCTAGAGAATAGACTGCTCTGGTGGCCTAAGTGGTTAGAGCATCCACCTCAGATGCAGGTTGTGGGTTCAAACCCTAGCCAAGTCATACCAGAGACTTACAAAAATGGTACTAGCAGCTGCCTCACTAGGCGCTCAGCATTAAGAGGTTAGTGTTAGGACTGGTCAACATGGTGTCAGGATAATGTGACTGGGAGGGGCATGTTGTCCCAGTGCTGGACATCATTATAAACTGCCACAGTGCAGACATTGTAGTGATGTGACTGAATAATTGCTAAAGCTACGTTAAAACTCCAAATCACACAAACACTTTCTAGAAAAAATGAGTCCAAGTCAGATCATACTGTTTGTTTTTTTTTTCAGTACTGTGTCTGATAATTATGTATTCAGTTTGCTTCAGTGAAGTATATATTATTCATCACTATTGACAGATTGCTTTCTACTGTAGGTTTGCTCAGCTGAACTACATATCTATTTTACTGTCTTTAAATTCTCTGCAGAAATTTTGCTATTTATTTCCAACAGGTTGACAACTCTACAAATTCACCTCATTTTGATTTTTAAAAATAGTTTACACTGCGTATTTGCATGTCTATTTAGTATCCTTGCAAAACAGGATGGATATAAAAGATCTGCTTTTCTGATCAATTTCTGCCACATTTGCAGATGAGAATGGAAATAATTAAACCCAAATATACATATATTTACTTAACAGATTCAATCATTTTCACATAAATTAATTACAATTATACTCGATCATTTGTAAGTCTCTGTTGAAATAATGTATGAATGAAATAGCATAGACCTAATTTATTAATATTTCTTAACATAACTCATCCTTTGTTTTTCAAAATTGCTTCTGAATTTTTTAACATTTTGTTGTTTTTATGATCCTTGGATGATCTTCTGTCAGGCAATGAAGAATAAATATCTATGTTTAATTTTTTTTATATCCCAGCTTTGTTTTTTCATGATTAGCCTTTGCTTCCATTTGGTAAAATATTGTGGTGGGTGATGGCATGTGCTGTATGTTAAATTGTCATCCAAAAGGGTATATTTCTGGTTAAAATCGCTTTTTTCATTGTTCCACTATCATTGTATCATGTGATGTCATGATGTCACAGAGGTACATATTTAAATTCTTATTAGTATTGTAACATTATATGGTCGAGAAAAATCTGTCCATGAAAATTTATGTTCACCAGATTTTAGAGCTCTTCAGGGAGTAAAGCGAATATAGTCCTTTGTTTAAGCCACAGATCCACTTAACATGGATGGGAAATCCTTCACTAGGACTTGACGAGAAACTTTCCACAAATACTGCCTGTATCCAGATAATATTAGATGACCCAAAGGTGAATCTGTGTTCAAAGTCTTGACATCTTCAAAACCTTTGTATGCAGCCACTAAACAGAGAGTGAAGTAGATGATGAATCATTGTGACAGTAAGGACTACAATGCTACAAATTAAAAGCCAGTTTAACACTGCCCACAAATACAGCAGCAAAGTAATGGCCAGTGTTGTCACAGGAACTTAAATGTACGCTAATCAGCTCTTCTGCCTAGACATTGGTTAAATCCATCCCACCAGATAAGCAGCAGACCACTGGCACAGGTGAAAAGGCATACTTCAAGCCAAATATAGAGTTAAGTAAAGAATCTACATGTCTTTTTGAAAGAATCAGAGAATCTTATCAAGCTGTTAAAAAGATTGGAAAGTCTAAAGACTGAACACAGGAGAGTCCAAAGAAAACACCCAGATGTCCTGCATTTCCACCACATCCATAATACATTGGAATTACCATGTTTTAAATGTAAATAGTGATATAATTTGTCTTCTAGTTAAAGTTGGCTGAGTGTTGGACTTAAAACCTGAGGGTTGCAAGTTCCTGGGTCGGTAGCCTCGTTATGTCCTTGGGAAAGGCACTTAGCTCCTCTTTCCTTGGCATGATGTAGCCAATGATGTGTTAAAAGTGCCATTAAAGTCCACAGCAAGAAACAAACATTAGCTGTGTTTGCCTTCAGGAGACATTTGTTTCATAAGAAAACAATGGAGTTGATCTTGAAAACTTCATCACTTATGGCAGCATTTAAAGAAATACTGATAAGGCCATTGGAGGAGTGTCAATCATCATGAATAACAAAACTCCTTACAGTGCTACTTTCTCAGTGTATCTCCCTCCAGACACTTTGGTCAATCTGTCAGATCTTGACCATTTTATCAAACAGTTACCAACACCGTTAGTTTTACTGTCGACTTCAACAGCCACTATATACTTTGGGGTTGTATAGATGTCACTTAAACAGGAAAGAAAATACAATGGCTGCCCACTTTCTTTTGGCCAGATTCCCTTGGCACTGATGAGTTTGTGTTCAGAAGTATCCCGTTAAGATGTCCACCCTTCAAATGCTGCCAGGATGTAACTGCCAAGTGTAAAATTGCTCCTACAATGGGACACTCCATGGGGATTATGGATGTAACTGCCAAGTGTAAAATTGCTCCTACAACGGGACATTCCATTGGGATTATGGATGTAACTGCCAAGTGTAAAATTGCTCCTATAACGGGACACTCCATGGGGATTATGGATGTAACTGCCAAGTGTTAAAATTGCTCCTACAATGGGACATTCCATGGGGATTATGGATGTAACTGCCAAGTGTTAAAATTGCTCCTACAATGGGACATTCCATGGGGATTATGGATGTAACTGCCAAGTGTTAAAATTGCTCCTGCAGTGGGACATTCCATGGGGATTATGGATGGAAATCTTGTGAATATTTCTTGATCTCTAAACTGAACACGTTGATATTTGTTCCAACATGCTGATAGAATATCTAACTTTAATCCAGAAAAGGAGGCAAGTAATCTGATTATCCTTACTGCTATGTGATCCTTAGCTTACAGGCATTGTCACTTTGATAATTACGGGCTATTATTACCACCAATGACAAATGTTAATTGTATTGTTAGCTCAATTCAGCATGATATCATAAAGTAAAAATGGTATTTTAGCTGTTGTGACTTCTCTCTCAGTGAATATGAGATATATTTGAAAGGGAACCACAGTATACTGCAGTTTTATTAGGGATCAACAATTTAATGTTCTGGGATAGGAACTAACACTTTTTTTGTGCACATTTCCACCTGTCAGTTGCTGGAAAATGTATCTTGTCTAATTTAAAGCAAAATAACATCATATTATAACCATTATTTGAAGAAAATATTAATTATCAAAAAAAACCCCAGAATATCTTGGCTCAAAACAAAATTGCAGTCCCTGCCCCCCCAATTAAATTGTCAATACCTTATAGGGCCAAAAAAAGATCTGTTTCCTATAAACCGGTTTTAAAATTAGGGTAGGTAGGTAGGTTTTTGGCTTGATTAGATTTACAAATCAATTTCAGGAATTTAAAAAACTAAATTTATTTAAACATTATACATATTATAATGATTAGTGTATATAATGTACTAAGCACTTAAAATACTGGGCTAAACCAGCTCAAGTAGAGGCACAAAAATCAATTTCATCATCATCATCATCATCTTCATCATCAATCTCTTAACCCAAGAGGTCATTGGGGCACCACAGTTGACTTTAAAACCAATTCTCTCCATCTTTCCCTGTTCTCTACTGCCCTTTGGGAATCTCCGAATCCCATGCCTGTCCACTCCTTAATGTTGTCTTCCCACCTCTTTTTCTGTCTGCCTCTTCTTCTGCACCCTCGCACTGTGCCTTGCAAGATTGTTTTTGCCAGTCCAGATGATCTTGAGACATGACTGTACCACTTCAATTTGTGCTTTTTCACAGTGGTCAAGAGGTCTTCATAGGATCCAATGGCTCGTTGGATCCTGTTGTGGACTTCTTCGTCAGTTACATGGTCAATGTATGAGATGCGCAAGATCTTGTGGTAGCATCTCATTTCAAAGGTTTAAATCCTTGTTTGTAGATCTGATGTGAGCGTCCATGTTTCACAAGCGTACAGAAAGATAGATATGACAATCAAGTGCATCAGCCTTATTTTGGAACCAAAAGCAATGTTGGTATCTTTCCATATTGGTCTCAACCTTGTTATTGTTGCTGTTGTCTGGGCAATCCTGCCAAGTAGTTCTGGTTTGGAGCCCTTGTCTGTGATAATTGATCCCAAGTACTTGAAGCTTGTGGCTCTTTCCAGCTTCTGTCCGCTGACCTTTATTTCTACACTGATGCCACTGGTGTTGTTTGTCATCAGTTTTGTTTTTTTGGCACTAATCTCCATACCGTATGCTGTGGAGGTTGTGTCGAGGCGTTCAATCAAGTCAGTCAGTTCTTTTTTATCTCCTGCTAAACCATCAATATCATCTGTGAAGCGAAGGTTTGTGATTGTTCTTCCTCCGATGCTGACAGTGCCCTTGTGGTCATGCAAGGCATCCTCCATGATCCTTTCCAGGAAAATGTTGAAGAGTGTAGGCGATAGTATACATCACTGTCTGACTCCAACTGTTGTTCGAAACCAGTCTCCTCTGCTGCCATTGATGAGGACAGCACTAGTGGCTTTGTCATAGAGGTGCTCAACAACCTGCACCAGGTTTGAGCTGATGTTATACTTCCTCATAGTTGCCCATAAGGCTGCACGCCATACCCTATCAAAGGCCTTTTTGAAATCTATAAAGACATGGTATAGATTCTGCTGGTGCTGAAGGTATTTCTTGCAAAGGAATCTGAGATTGATGATTTGTTCTGTGGTGCTCCTTCCTGCTCGGAAGCCTGCCTGCTCTTCAGCAATAATTTTCTCTGCTTGAGGCTTTAGTCTTTTGAGAATTATCTTCAGCATGACTTTGCTCGGGTGACTGATCAAACTGATGGTTCTGTAGTTTTGGCACAACTGTAGGTTTCCTTTCTTGGGGAGCATGATGACCAAGGATTGAGTCCATGTGGTGGGCCATTTTCCTGTTTGCTATATCTTGTTGCAGATTGTTGTTAGGATTGTGACTATTTCCTCTCCTCATCCTTGAAGGAGCTCTGCTGGTATGTTGTCAATGCTGGCTGACTTTCCTTTCATTAGTGAGTAAATCAATTTAACGAATTTTAAAAAAAATTTCCTTGGCAGTAAATAGTAAAGTTGGCAACAAAAAAAACGGGGATGGTTGGCCTAGTAGATAAATTTGCTATGTGTATGTTAATAGTTGTGTAAGTTGTTTTAATCTTAAAACAGTTACTAAATAGAGATGATTAAGTTTGCACTATAGCTTACACCCTGTGAAAGACATTGTGCTGCCATTGAGTGCTTGTTGATAAAAAGGGAAGAGTTGACACTAAAGCCTACAATTTACAAGCTACTCTGTTGACATAATAGGCAGTGTCATGCTAACACAAAAGGTGAGATATTTAACAGAGAGGGCTAGCAAACATAAACACACCGTCTAAGAAAATGAGAAAAATATTTAGTGGGCTTTGGGAATTATGTAAAATTCAAACAGAACACAACTACTTTCATGAAAATCTTAGTGTGATTTGCAGTCTTACAAAGGGATATATGTACTTAACACATCAGCGTGTGCTAGTAATTAACCAAAAAGTTACACTTTTTTAATCTGAGAAATTTTTCAAAAGTTGCATTTGGTTCATATATCTTTCACATTATTCCAGTTACCATTAGTCAGGGGACATAGTCACAGCCATGATATACCAGCTGCCATTAGTCAGGAGACATAGTCACAGTCATGGTATACCAGCTGCCATTAGTCAGGAGACATAGTCACTGCCATGGTGTACCAGCTGCCATTAATCAGGAGACATAGTCACAGCCATAATGTACCAGCTGCCATTAGTCAGGAGACATAGTCATAGCCATAGTGTATCAGCTGCCATTAGTCAGGAGACATAGTCACAACTATAGTGTACCAGCTGCCATTAGTCAGGAGACAGTCACACCCATGGTATACCAGCTGCCATTAGTCAGGAGACATAGTCACAGCCATGGTATACCAACTGCAATTAATCAGGAGACTGAGTCACAGCCGTGGTATACCAGCTGCCATTAGTCAGGAGACTGAGTCACAGCCATGGTATACTGGCTGCCATTGGTCAGGAGACATAGTCACAGCCATGGTGTACCAGCTGCCATTAGTCAGGAGACTGAGTCGCAGCCATGGTATACCAGGTGCCATTAGCGAGGAGACATAGTCACAGCCATGGTATACCAGCTGCCATTAGTCAGGAGACTGAGTCACAGCCATGGTATACCAGCTACCATTAGTAAGGAGACATAGTCACAGCCATGGTATACTAGCTGCAATTAATCAGGAGACATAGTCACAGCCATGGTATACCAGCTGCAGTTAATCAGGAGACATAGTCACAGCCATGGCATACTAGGTGCCATTAGTCAGGAGACTGAGTCACAGCCATGGTATACTGGCTGCCATTGGTCAGGAAACATAGTCACAGCCATAGTGTACCAGCTGCCATTAGTCAGGAGACTGAATCACAGCCATGGTATACCAGCTGCCATTAGTCAGGTGACATAGTCGCTGCCATGGTATACCAGCTACAATTAGTCAGGAGACATAGTCATAGCCATGATATACCAGGTCCCATTAGTCAGGAGACATAGTCACAGCCATGGTATACCAGCTGCCATTAGTCAGGAGACTGAGTCACAGCCATGGTATACCAGGTGCCATTAGTCAGGAGACATAGTCACACCATGGTATATCAGCTACCATTAGTCAGGAGACAGTCACAGCCATGGTATACCAGCTGCTGTTAGTCAGGAGACATAGTCACAGCCATGGTATACCACTTATCGTTAGTCAGGAGACATAGTCACACCATGGTATACCAGCCGCCATTAGTCAGGAGACATAGTCACTGCCATGGTGTACCATCTGCCATTAGTCAGGAGACATAGTCACTGCCATGGTGTACCAGCTGCCATTAATCAGGAGACAAAGTCACAGCCATAGTGTACCAGCTGCCATTAGTCAGGAGACATAGTCATAACCATAGTGTATCAGCTGCCATTAGTCAGGAGACATAGTCACAGCTATAGTGTACCAGCTGCCATTAGTCAGGAGACATAGTCACAGCCATGGTATACTAGCTGCAATTAATCAGGAGACTGAGTCACAGCCATGGTATACCAGCTGCAGTTAATCAGGAGACTGAGTCACAGCCATGGCATACTAGGTGCCATTAGTCAGGGGACTGAGTGACAGCCATGGTATACTGGCTGCCATTGGTCAGGAAACATAGTCACAGCCATAGTGTACCAGCTGCCATTAGCCAGGAGGCTGAGTCACAGCCATGGTATACCAGCTGCCATTAGTCAGGTGACATAGTTGCAGCCATGGTATACCAGCTACAATTAGTAAGGAGACATAGTCACAGCCATGGTATACCAAGTGCCATTAGTCAGGAGACATAGTCACAGCCATGGTATACCAGCTGCCATTAGTCAGGAGACTGAGTCACAGCCATGGTATACCTGCTGCCATTAGTCAGGAGACAGTCATGGCCATGGTATACCAGCTGCCATTAGTCAAAAAACAGTCATGGCCATGGTATACCAGCTGCAGTTAATCAGGAGACTGAGTCACAGTCATGGTATACCAGGTGCCATTAGTCAGGAGACATTGTCACAGCCATGGTATACCTGCTGCCATTAGTCAGGAGACAGTCATGGCCATGGTACACCAGCTGCCATTAGTCAGGAGACATAATCACAGCCATGGTATACCTGCTGCCATTAGTCAGGAGACAGTCATGGCCATGGTACACCAGCTGCCATTAGTCAGGAGACATAGTCACAGCCATGGTATACCAGCTGCCATTAGTCAGGAGACAGTCATGACCATGGTATGCCAGCTGGCATTAGCCAGAGACATAGTCATGGCCATGGTGTACCAACTGCCATTAGTCAGGAGACAGTCATGGCCATGGTATACAAGCTGCCATTAATCAGGAGACAGTCATGGCCATGGTATACAAGCTGCCATTCGTCAGGAGACACTGATTGGTTTAAATGATAGGATAGACAAGTAATGGCAGAATAAACAAATATGATTGGAATGTTGATTTTTTAATTGGATTACACAATCCATTTTTAAATTATGGGGATGTATAGAGCTTTTTATTTCTGGTAAGAATTTGAATGCAAAGTAGGTAAAGTAGGTACTTGTTTATAAAAACATGGTTTATTAGCTTTAATAGTCAAAGACCTGAAGAGGTTATGGGATGGCCTATCCATCATCCATATGTCCATTTGCACTAGTTTGTTATCACTACTCGTAAACTCCTTGGAGCAATGCCAGAAAATTTTACACACTTTCATCAAATGGCCTAATTAGTCTTAGGTGAAATGGTACCACTTGGGCATTCAATATGCTTGCCACAGTAGACATCTTGAAAATCTTGTTATTGCTGCTTCTCCAGTATTGGTGTTCATATTAACATAGGGTTTTCATTGAAAGACTAGTTTTGATGTCTAGTTGGTACTAAATTATAATAGTGTTGATGTGACGTGTTTCTGAAAAGAAAGTCATGTTATTGCTCTAGAAAATCAAAAATGGTTTCAGCACTTGTCAGTTAAAAATTAGAAGCAGTCTTATCTTGGATTCTTGGAAATTCTTTTCAGTCAGTAATGCATCAATCCCTTCCAGGGATTCTATTCACGACGTGTTCATTGCTTATCCACATCTCATCACTTTCAATAAGTTTATTGAAGTTATTTTCTTACTGTATTTTTATACAATTATTAGGTCCTCAAATAAGTGAATAAACAATTTATGCAAATCATGCTTGAGAAAGTAATAGATTGTGGTCTTGATTCAGTGTACACATTTGGTAACATGACAGACACATGACCTTAAGTTTTCAGACAGAATTATTTTAAATTTTTGTGTGTCACTGAGTTTCTGGACACTAACAGAAAATATTGCACATTTTAAAAAATGGGGTAGAAATGATGGTACTTGCCATGATTTAATTTAGGTCATGGTGATCTGCATAAAACAAAACAGTTGTTACTTTACTTTTTTGCATTTAGCTCAGTACTTTAGAAAATAAATCCTAAAGTGTTATGGGTTTATATATTAGAATCATGAAACACTTCAATGACCACAGCTGTGGTGGTTTTATTGATTAGAATGCCTGCGTCAGATGTGGGAGGTTGCAGGTTTGAACCCCAGTCTTGTCATACCAAAGACTTATAAAAATGGTACTAGCAACTGCCTTACTTGGCACTCTGCATTAAGAGGTTAGTGTTAAGACTGGCCATCCTGGTGTCCGGATAATGTGACTGGGTGGGACATGATGTTACATGTCTGTGGCATGATGCTCCAGTTAGACATCGCTATAAGCTGCCACACTGCAGACATCATAGTGATATGACTGAAAAAGTGTTAAAGCTATGTGAAAAATAAAAATCACACACCCACCCACTCTCAGTGACTGCTGTTAATGTCGGTGATGTACTTTTCTTGCTCTATTAACTATGAAAGCTTTTTAGATTATGTCATAGTGGAGCAAGTGCGACACATCTTTCCATGAAATTCTTGTAATGTTGAAAATGTCTATTAAAATCCAGGTGTTGTTAAAAAAAATAAATATTTTGTTACTCATTGTTCCTACCACTATGAAAGAATCACATGATTTGGCAACAAATTGTAGGAAGACTGCAACTAAAAAAAGTTACTATTTGTTTTCTTTTAAACAACAGCAGTATTTCCAAGCAGAGTCTAATTGGAATTGTTCTCTGAAATTATTGATTATGTAAGTTTATCAACCCAATGCAATCATCTACATGAAAGCCAAGTGAGACAAGTGTCTGATGGAGAAATCATGTTCAGACAATTTCACAGATGAGATTTGTCTTGTATTTTTAAGTGTGTGCTTGTAATCAAGATTCAGAAGCGAGAGTTACTAACTTTAAATAACTATCCACAGAGTAAAGATTGATCAATAGAAAATAAATGATTATAATACTGAGTGTTGTATATATACCACATTTCAGCAATATGATGGGTCTTCAGTTTAGTGCTCTTGCAAGGGAGACAACCATGCCATGCACCAGGTTTTTTTATTATTATTATTTTCTCCTTCTTAGGCCATCCAACTTTTAAAGGATCCATCTTTTCATCACTGAAGAGATGGTCTTGTTGCAGGTAGGGACCAGTTTATTTCTAAACAATATGAAGCTTAATTCAGTTTAGACTCCGTTTTATGTCCAGAAGTATATGCGTGTACCAGACCATTTCAACTTGGCTGGTGAATTTAGATTCTGCAACATCAGTAATTTTTAAAATATTTGTATTTTACTTGCAGAATATTGAAATAGCAAGAGAGTTTAAAGGTAAAGTTGACAGTTGTCAGGTGGAATTGAGGGCCCAGGAAGATGCCAAAACAACTGCAAACATTGATTCAGATAAAGGTACTTGAAAAAATCATGCCCTCGTGCTTTTCTCTGCCAGGTTATCACACACACAGACACACATACACACAGTCATTGTCTCAACTTCATAAGCATATCAAAACATAAGTATCACTTTTCTGAAACCACTAGTGGGTTCAACTTCAAGAATATACGTTAAAGTTATTGTAATTTAGATACAGCGGTTTGATGTCATACTACAGTTCACGGGCAAACATTTTATGGTACCCATGATACACCTATCATACCTAATACATTGTTCAGGCCTGGCATTTCCCTTGCACCAGTCATGCTATTTTGTTTTTAATAATGTAGTTTTGTAATCTCAAATGAGTCATCATGGCATGTAATATGTTCAAAATTTCTGTTATCAGTTTTGCACATGGCAATTAAAACCTCGCAGCTGTGTTTGTTGGATTTTCCCCGAACAGGATTTAGTAGCCATGCATGTGAGCAAAACTCAAGTTTTGGGCAGGAATGGTTCATTCTGGCCTTATATCTGTACTCACATGTCTGCAGATTACAGTTCATTGAAAAAGAGGCTTGTGTCTTAGTCAACTTTGGAAATTTGTTTTGATGCAAATTACTTTATGAAAATAACTGCAAGTTCATGACTTGACCACATGTTGAGATATCGTTGGAGCATTTAAGCAAGATAAGGCTTGCAGTCTGAAATGATACTTCAACCCAAAAAGTTTTTTAGAAAATTGCAGTGAAAACATCTAACAAGATTTATGATGGACTTCAATGGTTTATACTCTTTTTAGATTGCTCATATCTTAATGTTGTAGTGCATGTCTTTACATATAGATTATTTCCTTGCTGAGAAAAATGTTGAATAGCTAGACTGTTGTTGTAATCTTGTCTGTAATCTTAATATGGTCAGTCAGTCATGAATTTCTTGTTGCATGAACCAGTTGTTTCTCCTGTTGAGCTAAATACATTTATCTCACTATTTTTGCACAAGCTTACAGGGGCATATTGAATATAAACTGGCTGACAAGTAACAAAGCTTTTGTAACTTGGATCCTCTATTGTCATTATGCTTGTCTCAGTTTTTGAAGACTTGTGGAACAGGACTTTTATTTTCAAAAATCCTAGAGAGAACTCGATGTGGAATACCAAAGTAACAAAAGGACAGACATCAGTCACAGAACAGGCAATTCATTTACATTTTTTGGGACAATTCTCCTTGTTCCCTTGAATTTTTGAATATTTTTTATATTTTTTTTATTTCATTAATTTACATTAATATTTGTCTTACATTAGCAGGTGGTAATACCAGCAACAACAGTAATGATGGTAATGCTTATTAATAAAATTACAGTGGTGTGTTAAAAAATTTTTATTGAGGATTATTGCTTGTGAAATGTTGGGGTGTCTGACTTTTCTGAAAGTCAGTATTATTGTGCAGCTAAGGTTGCAAGCAATCCAAAATTTTACTTAAAATTTTTTATGTTGGATAGCCTTTTCTTGTGCTACTTTGCCATTGCCAATAATGGATCATGATATAGAAAATTTTCAAGTATTTAATAAAGTATCTTGCCACTAATTGACATTAAAATTATTGGTTAATGAGTATCTAAAACTTATGCGATTTTTACAGATTGAAGATCAAAAAGACTTCTTTTAACAAATACAGAAAAAAGCACATGTTGGCAGATGAATTTTTTTCAGTATCACATTGGTCTTTGTCAGGAAATCTGTATGTCCAGTTTATGGCAGGTTATTCAAGGTTTCCAAAGTCTTGTAGACTTTATAATTTTCTCTCAGAGGACTGTCATTGTGATTATGAAAATTATGTAGTATTTTCTTTTTCTCTATTAAATAAGAGACACAATTTACAACCACGTCATTTTACATCCAATCTCCCAGAGTTCATAGCATTTCAGTACACCTAGGTAAAAAGTGACATCATATTGATGACATTACTATGTAATGATGACACTGTGTTGATTGATTTTACAAAAGTGGACTGCTTTAGTGATTTTCTAGGGATAAACGGGTTGGGGGCAAAATAGTGAGGTCGGCAAGAGAGACGCTACATTCCATTGGACCCTTGTCCAGTTTAAGGACTAGATACCAAGATTATCTGCTTCTACTTATATTTTTATGGTAATAAACATAATATACTATCCCAGGCTCAGCTATTTACTAAGTTGCTGTGTAATTAATTTAAGTTTTCTTTCAGAAACAAATTGCTAAATACTGATGTATATCTCAAGTTATTATATCATTAAATTTAGACACATTACAAACAAAACGTTTATTATTTGCTTCTACTGTATATACTCAGCTATAAGTTGAAACCAACTGCGAACTGCACAGACCCAGATCTGATGTTGCATAATGCACTGGCAGATCTGGGTCTCTGTACTTTGTTAGGAGTAATCAGTAGAACAAGCAACATAGACCCTGACCTGCAGGTCATTATGCATTGGCTGATTAGGATCTATGTTGTTTGCAGATTGTCTCAAGTGATAAATGAGTACACATGGTAAATTCAAATTTTTCATCAGTATTTGTCAGTTTGTAAGCATTTCTGAAACTGAATATTTCTGTAGATCTTCCACAAACTGTAGTCCTTTCATTCAGATGTTAAAGCGCAGTTTATAGCTTCTGTAGGGTCTGATATTGTCATTCTAGGGGCTCTTTCATAGAATAATAATACTTTTGCTCAAGAATTTTGTAGAAAAGCAGTGGCCTGAGTACTGAGAATTCTCAACTTTTGAGGAAGTGAAAAGTTTTGCGAGTTTCATGGTTGTTACATGTCAAAATTACAGGGAGCCAATGAAAAATTATTTTATGAAAACAGGGCTGCTCCCTCTCCACAAATGTAAATACCAACAGAAATGTCATAGTTTTGAAGGATAACAACTATGTCAAGTTTCTACAGCAAAAATAACTGAATTCACAGTACTCTATCAATGGTTGACTCACTTTGTTCCCTTGCTGTGGGTTTAATAATATTTTAGCTGGTACATGCAACGTCAATGATCAATGATTGAGAGTTGGTGGTTCTCTCCAGGTTTCCTCTACCTGAATGACCAATTCAAACTATAATATGTACAGATAAAAATGTATCATCAGACTTTTTAGAGATCTATATATAGTTGATTGGCATAAATGTTATGTTTTGTTGTGATGTTTGTTTTTAAATGCAAAGTACATCTGTGCAAAAACTATTGAAACTAATTAATTACCACTAGGGCCAGAGATTGAGAACATCGGTGCCAGTACAAGTCCTCCCAAACCACAACGATCCCAGTCAATCCTTGCTACTCTCTTGACTGAGGATACAGGTAGGCAAGAGTTGATGTGCAGATACTAATAGCTACTGCATTTAATCCATAACTTCACACTTTTTAGTCAGAGTTTTATGATCATGTTAATAATAACAGTCTTTTAGTTGAACAGTTGAAATTTCATGACGTTATTTGCAGTGGACCTTTGTATTTATACACAGGCTTCGCATGGTCATTAAATGTCACTGAGAAATGAACACCTCAATTCAAGGCCTTGAAAGTCATTGATATTTCACCTAGGTCGTTGAAAGTCATTGAATTTGAGAGATTTTGCTTTTTTTTAAAAGTGATTGAGGATTTTACTTTCGAGTCATTTATTTTACGTTGTGTGAAAATTGGAAGTATGGGTTTTAATATCATAATCCACATGAAGTAATCGGATATCATGCAGAGCGCCCCTTTTACATGATGTCATCAACACTCTTTGACATCACTAAGTTTAACTGTCACATTAGGTCCTGGACAAGACATTCTGTCATAGTTCAAACCATGGATCAAGGAAGTTTTACAAATGCATGCTTAAAATACGGGTTACCTACACAATCCAAAAGAGCTCAATCCCAGCACAGTTCATCTTAGATGATTCAGTTCGGCAAATAGGCCTATTGGCTGACAACAGTGATGGCAGTTTATTTTAAAGTTATGAATTACATATGATTATTGGAGCTAGAAAAGTGTTAAAAGTGAGAGTTTTACCAGATGCGCCTTGACTGAAATTGAGCTTTGAATTGAGGGGGTCACACATGTAATCAAAACTGGAACTGACATCATTTTGAAAGCTTGAAAATATGTTACACTGCAGATGTATGACAACTTTTTGACTGAAATTATCATACCATATAACAAATTCATAACTTTTCAAACACTAGATATGTAACTTTAATAGGCCTGATCACTAGAGTTAGAGGTGTAAACTTCTGGAATATTCATTTGGCAGTTGTTACGACCAATCTGTGTACTAACTCTTATTCTTGAGGAGTGTTTTAAAGTACTGTCTGGATATTTTATTTACAATTAAGTATACAGGTACAAGAATGAGTGCAACTGAAACAATGAATAGTAACACGAATTTGTATTTTTTTTTTATTCACATGGTTTATATTTTCTTTTCGGAGTAAATCAATGCAAGGTGCATTCTAATGTAAAGTCGGGGAAAATTTTCCATCAAATTATCCTAAATAGGAAAAAACATGGAGATATATGTTTCACTGTCTTCTTAATTCACGTGAAGAAAAGCAAACCTGCCAACTCTTACGATTTTGCCATAAGTCTTATGAAAATTACCCTTAAAATACAGACTTATGGCATGCAAGCAAAAACTATGGAAAAATGATCGTTGCTGAAAAATCCGGATAATTGGTTCATCTGTGTTTTATTTGGATCCAGGTTTCATTAGAATTAGTGAAATTAGTTAGGGAACCAGACTAACTTTACAGCAGCACCCCAGACGCTTTAAACTGCACCTATTTGTTCATGTTGTTTAAGAAGAAAGGGAAAATAAGCCTCTAAAAAAAGTGTTAAATATGAACAAAGAATAATAAAAAGGAATATTCAGATTCTTGTGAATAAAAAGATGGTGTTACGTGTAGGCTCGTACAAATGTAACAAAAGAAAAGAGTGAAGTCAACAAGCTTTGTAAATTTTAACAAAATAATTTATTTCCCTAGAAAACAAGGTAAAAATATGAAATAGGACTTAAGGTTTGTGAATATAATCCAAAAATTAATCCTAGAATTGAAAAATACAAGTCCTATCACTAAACAGTTCTAATTGAATCCAGGTTCAAATCTCGATGAAGTTCCAGTATGGAAGGCGATGATGTCAGATGAGGTCATTGTACTGATGGCAACAGTTCTTTGTTGAAACACAATTTATAATGTTCTGTTTAGAATTCCAGAATAAATTTCCACTAAAAGTCTTTGCCCCAGAATTTTTATAAAGAAAAGCACTTGTGTTGTTTTTGAGAGAATTTAAATTATTAAATCCCAAAAAGTAGATGAACTTCAGAACAAACTGGCAACAACAATAAAAACCTCTTGAGCCTTTAAGGTTTAAAATATGACTGAACCAGAAAACACTGAGATTGAGAATAAAACCCAACTAAAACATCATTTTGACACTTGTGATGGGTCACATGATCATTTACTTTGTCTGAACAGCGCAGTAAAAAAAAATGACAATCATCATGTAGGCAAGAATAGCCCTATCTAAGAATCAGATTCCCACGCTGGAAATGAATTTAAAAATGAAACTGTTTACAACAGACTAACACATGGGTTGAACATGACCTTAGTAATGACCAATCATTTTCGCTTAGTGTTTACAAAACGTCTCAACCAAGGTGAGCTAAAAATACTGATAATGTAATACCTTTTACATTCAAATCAGGTCAAAACAGAGAAGTGATTTTTCGAAAATAGTCAAATCCCATGAAAATTATCATTATAATAAAATGTAATGAAACCAAAATAAAATTAAAAAAAGAATTTAAAACTAACACACAAGTAATTAAATTACATATTCGTAACAATGGAAAGGACACAATTACGTTTATTGGACGTCACGTGCCAATTTGTGGCAGGAGATATGATTGCTGTCGTCATATGAAATGGAAAAAGAATTTCCAAGAATTACGTCAAGTTTAGAGATAGCAACAAGCCATTGAGTTGCAAAAGGTTTGGAACTAAAGTTTGTGCAATTGTACTAGTGGTAAATAAGGTCTACATGTACACCACTCCCTCGATAACTTGCGCCCTGATAACTCGCGAACCCACTTATAACACGGGGTCAGGCATGGATCCCATTTTTTAAACCAGAAAATACCCAAAAATTGATCCCTATTTATTGAACTTGAAGAAAATCGCGATCAAAATTAGTAATGGAAACTTTGATATATCACTCGTTTTATCGTCGCAAACAGTAGATAGGACCTGAAATTTTAATCAACATTATGAAATGTCAAATTTAAAAATAAGTCATACAATTTTTTTCATTTTCTTTCCAAACGGTCGTACACCGCAATTATCGATATGCAAGGAAATTTCGATCAATGAAAATGTCACTTACGCCGAGTGGAGGCAGTACTTTAATAAATAAATACAAATTAAATAATTTTTTTATCAATTGAAATTTATGTTCTAGTTCTATCTTTTAGTTCATTTTAAGTGTAATCATCATAAATGCAATGTGTCCCCTTGTAATTAGATGTAAAATGTGTCAATCTACCGTAACAGCTATATTCGCGAGCGTTTCTCTGAGAACCTGATTAGTTGCCGACCGTGTTTTGATAACTGACTTGCGGAAGTATTTTTTGTATTGTTCCACTGAATTAAAGCTGGCCTCCTTTGTATTATCACGTTAATTATGTCTTTTGAATCAAATAAAGGAGCTGGAATAAAATCCTACAAACTTAAAATCTAGAAGGCCCGGTCGTATGTCAGGTGAACTCACTTCATTTGATCAATCACTGTTATAAATGTTATTGTGTATGTAACATAACCTACCTTAAATTTACCAACTCACTGGTAATTGTGATCAAAGATAGCAAGGCAACCAAGCGAAATGAATACTTCCTAAAATAAAGAGCTTGGTTTCACAGATACGGACCATTGTGGGCAAGCGAGTTTCAGAGAATTCTTGAACTGACACTTAGAGATATCCTCAAGGATGATAAGAAGTTTCATTATTACTTCCAATAAAATCATAACATCAATACTGCACTAATTGAACAATACAACAATTGAGATTCGACGTAGATGATTGTCTCACGAAATAAATTTCGCTTGTTTTTGAAAAAAGGAAACTTGTTTGGTGGTGTATCGACTGTTAGTCTAGTTCCCCGCTCTTTTGACTCCCGATTTGGCAGAATACTATTAAATACCACTCCGGGAACCAGACTCATCAAGAAAACAAAAAGCAGTGACGTAATACACAGGTGTTTTCGCGTACACATGATGGTTGTTGAAACCAGTTGGAACGATCTCACATGTTGGACATTTTCAAAATAAATGTTATTTCAACAGAATAATGAACAACTTAATTAGAAAAAGCACATTATTAAAAATTATTATCGATGTGATTGTAAAATGAGCATTCATCATTAAATGGCCCAGTTCCCTAACACCCCCCTCTCCATTGTTTAATCGATGTCTACGTGAATTTTTTCAACTTTTGGAGGTCCTTCGGTAACTCGCGCCCTCGCTTATAGTGCAGTCTATGTTTGTGGACCCCGTTGTGCGCGAGTTATCAAGGGAGAGGTGTACTTTACAAACTTTTCAGTTGAACATAATGTTATCGTCGCTGCATCAAACTTTTAATTATGTTTTCCAGCTTTACAATAGCAGTTATTGATATTTTCTTAAACCTTACTGACAACTGGTCAATCTTATGGAAAAAAATCAGCTGCCTTGCTGAGACGGACTCATCTGGGTTGGCAGGTCTGGAAATGTAGGGATATCACACATTAATTTAGTGTACTATAAAAGGTGTTTATATTGTTGACATGTTTGCAAATTCTCCAAGTCCGGAAAATTGTGACAATGTGCCATTTTTAGATTTAAATTTTGTAATCAGCTTTTGGTGTAATATCTTAAACATAAATATGTAATAATGAGGGTAAATCCAGAAAAGTTAACAGTTCTTTTTAAAAATGCATTATTCAAAATACCTTGAGCATAGCTACATATAGCCTTATAAGGGGTTCAGATAAATTTAATAAATAACCTAAAAATAATATTTATTTGATCAAAATACCACTGTCTCAACAAGAAGACTATGGCAATAATGGACTCAAAATCCTAATACAACATTTTTGAACAGATAGGAAATCTGGCATAGTAGTCAGTAAAGCACCAATTCAAGAAAGTGAAACTTAAGCAGCTCTTATGTTAGTGAAAAATCTTATTTTGGAACCAAAGTATCCAGAAGACATTACACATGAGCAGTGAAAAAATGTACATTATAAACATAAGGAACAGTTTCCTAACTCATTCCAGCTGACTAAGCTAGCTATGTATATGCCCCATCAGCAGAAGCGTCTCAGCACAGAACAATATTCATACACTGGTAAGAAACAGATTAAGCTCGGAAAATCAACAGATTAATGTATATACAAGTAGAGGCAACATCTTTTAAAGATGAAGTGTTCAGTATATAGTGAAATTTCCTCCTCCTTCCTTTTTATTCTCCCACACCCCCTGTTATTTTTGTAACAAGTGAGGTCCCCCATTAGATAAAATCCTGGCAGCATATCTGAAGTTGCATCTTGAGAAGAAAGTATTGAAGCTGAAGGGCAATGGTTTACATCTGGGTTACAAAGACTTTCTTTTTAAAGTAATTTCCCTTTCATATTACATTTATTTATTTCTGTATTTGTTTTTATATTTGTTGTATTTAAATTAGTAACTGAAGCAGAACACTTGATACCATGAGTAGTCAACTGAAAACTGGTCATTGAAAAGTCATTGAATTTCAGCTCTACAGATCTGTATGAATCCTGCCTTATATGAAACTGAAATTTCACTTTCCTTGCATTCATGCAGATTAGCAAAAACCTGAGGGGATTGCATGTATATGCTGACCTGCCAACCCTCACAATTTTGGCATGAATTTCATGACTCGAGATAGTGATTCACGGATTCAGGTTGCATGCAAAACAATCATGAATTCCTGAATTCTCAATTGGCTTAAATCAGGAATAAAATAACTTTATCCCATTAAGTGCTGGTCAAAATAGCAGTAGTGGTCACTGATGCCAAAAACAGCCCCATATTGCTGGTCACGATGTTAGTAGAACTATATCCAGTTGTTACAGTTTGCCCTGTAACAAGCATTGTAAAGTATATTTGATCTATAATAATAAGTATAATCTATATTTAGAACAGAAGTTTTACAAATCCTTGTGAAGAAAAACAGGGCCCAACTGATTTTTTTTTTAATGGCATATGTACATAACACGTAGCACTGTAATTGTTTTAAAACAAACACTAAATGAAAACAGCTTTTTTGAGTATAGGAATATTTTAGATATTGAAAGATTAGCATATATTGTAATTTGCTTGAGTTCATATTTTGCTGCACATGTGCCGACAACACTAATCGTTAATTGTTCGACGTTTTATCTTCTGTTTCGTAATTAAGCTACACAACAGTTAAAATGTTTTCACCTCCAAGGGAATAGATATGTATTTCACAAAATGTGAAGTATAGATTAGAGTACACCAAAACTTGGACATGCATTCAGCCATCAAACATCAATGTATATTATGCTTTTTGCAAAGCAGTGTGCTGCAAATTTTAGAATTGGGAATGTACACAGGGGCTGATATGGTTGCTTACAGTTTACTTGTCATACATGTACTATATAATAATATATATATGGGTATGTGGTAGAACGATGTGAAAAAGCAGACTGCTAGCCAAAAGCATATAGATATTGGGAAAATTAAGAGCACCCACGGCAGATTTCAGCTCTAGAGTACTTTAAACCACCTGCTCAAGTCCTCCAAGCTACCAGCGCTGAAGCATTGTTTGTGAGTTTTCTTGTTGAACATAACCTGCCTTTCTCAGTTGGAGATCAGCAGCAGTGACAGTGAAAGAGTATTTCCTATTATTGTTTGAAAAAATAAGACAAACTTTAGTGCCTCCTTAGGTGCTGAAAATTTGCAAAAATTTTAGTCACCAAGATTAAACAGCAGGCCTGAAGCCTGAACTGTTTTGAAAACAAAATTTACCATATCTCATTTGAGGAAGTTGAAGTCTGCCACAGCATCAAATTATGACATACAGCATGAAGTTTGTGCATATCAGTAAATTTGGCCGCAAATAAATTTGTACATGTAATCATTGTAAATAATGTGTTTTAGTTTTAGTTTGGGATTCTCATAGAATGCGGTACTGACCATCTAAGTTGATGAAGTTAGTGCCATGGTATAATTTTTCACTAATTGTGTTCAAAATTCACAAATTTTTATTCCTGTTTTCACTAATTTCGAATCTGGAGGGTTGGCAGCTCTGTATCTGGCACAAAATAATGGTATGATGCCATTTTCCCTCAAGTGTGACAACAGCTTCTCGCTGCCATAAGCTTTAAAAACATCAAACACTGCTACCACCTTTAAAATTTCCCACTTTTTTTTTACCACTCTTAGCAGCATTGTGATAGACGAGAAGATGAAACTCCATTTTGTCAAAACTATTGATATATTGAAAAGATGGGCTATGTTTCAATAAGGCCTGGTTTGTTGTCATTGGCTTTGTTTTTGCACCTAATCCCTAACTGAGACTTCATTTTGATAGTGGTCTTTGAGAACTCTGAAAAGAAAGTAAATGAGGTCCAAATGCAAATAGTGGAGGTGATACATGTATACAAATGGTTGTCAGCGTCTTGATCTCAGAATTCATCTTGGGTATTAGTAATGAATAACTTACTGTATAAACTCGCTTTTAAGTGGAGTCAAACTGCAAACAACAATGATCCTGAACTACCTGTTATGTATATTTAATTTAATTGTTTATTTGTTAGTTTTAAAAAAAAATTTTTTATTTCATTACATGCTATTGTAATTTAACATTGTATGCTGAACTTGACCTTGTCCAAAACTGAGTTTATTTTTGCTTGACTTGATTGACATTTTTTAAAAATTCTTCTATTTATGTCAATAACTAATACATAGCTAAATTATTCTCTATGTGTATGAGCTTAATATCAGAATTATTATTCAGGTAAACAGGAAGGACTAAATATGTTGATTTGGGTCAGGGTTTTGGAGATTCCTAAGTGAATTTTACAGGTTATTATGTTGTTAAGTAAACAAGGCTTATTAGATCATTCTAGAAGGATATTTTCCATTAGGTAATGTTTTTTTTAGTTTTTTTTTTTAGAAAATGCTAATTGTGACCTAAAGTCAAGTAGAGAACTATAAAATCTTGTGATTGTGAGGATTTGAGGAGTTGTGCTTTAACATCTAGCACTTTTAAGTTGTATTATATGTTGTGACCAGTTTGGGCTGAATTTTATTTTCTTCAAATTATTGAATTCAACTGATTATTTTCTCTGGAAATACAAAAGTGCTCTGATAAAATTCTTGGATAGAGACAGTCACTGGAATTTATACTGAATTCAAACCTGGAATTATATTTCTGTGATTCAACAAAAGATTGTTGACACATCACCATTTCAACAGCTATCACAGACACGTCATCGACTTCAGTTTTGGATCTCTTCAGGACTTTTACCGAATTTTGTTCATGACTTTAAATTGCTAGGACTTGTGTCTTTAATTCTTGGATTATTCTGGGATTTTATTCACAATAGAGTAAGTTGTTCTTTCTCATTTTCACTTTGTATTCTAAGGAAAGAAATTATTTGTTAAATTTTACAAAGCTTGTTGTCTTTCACTCTTTTCTGCTACTTATTTTAAGAGCATAGACTCATAACACTGCCCTAGTATAATGTACCTACAGATCAGGGTCTGTGTTGTTTGTTTTACTGATTACTCCTAACAAAATGCGCAAACTTAGATGTGCCGTTACATCATGTGATGGCAGATATGGGTCTGTGCAGTTTGCGGTTGGACTCGTATAAGTGAGTGAATATAGTTCCTACTCAACCAGTAGATACAGTTAACATTAAGTCTTTGTTTCAAAATGAATGGAAGTGTCTGTATTGGATTTTATAGAGTTAAATACATTGTCTCTTGATATCTCCATATGTTTGCATGCTTTGGGTTGTGGGGTTGTTGGGGGTTTTTTTCTTTCTTTCTTTCTCAAATAGGAATTTTAAAAAAAAGAAAAAAGAAGTATTTGGATTTTTTAAAATTTTCTTTCTAACCATGCCATGACATTTGATACCCACAAGTTTAAAGTGATTCACAATAAATGCTTTAGTTACTGGCATGTTGCAGTACTTTGTGAAAAGAAGTTTCTACATATAAAAACTCTATTGACTTCTGTAGTAATTGATATTGACAGTGGTGAAATTTGTTGTATCTGCTAGGTGTGAGTGAATAAGGTATCCATGTATTGAAGCATTTGTAAGTGTATTTTGTGTCAAATAGTTGAAAAATATGCAATAGCAGGAATAAGACTTAATGGTTATGATCATTTTATTAGGTTGGTCAATGAAATGTCAGGGTTTAAAAACATTTTGATGATTATTTTTCTGTCCATCCTCAGATATTTAATTTGATTTCTGAAACACGCAGGCACGAACATGCACACACACACATATTTGCACCACTAATTTCTGTTCCTATAAATCAGGAATGAACTAATAAGAATAACATCTAAATTGTCTTTTATTGTAAAAATGTTTTCTGCTGTAGCAGTCTTTCAAAATTATTGAAGTGGAAAAGCATTATTAGCTTAGTACTTTAGTTAGTGGGTGAAACTAATTTATCAGCATTTGTCTGATAATCTTGTTTTATTTCTTCAAAATATTGGTTTTAAATTATATATTTTTGTTTAAATTTCAGATCCGAACAACTAAGTAGACTGTATCCTGTTTGCTTTGAAAGCAGTGAAAGACTTAATTTCCAAGGTTGCAGAAAATTTTTATGAGTACAGTAAAACCCAGTAGTGCTACAAGTTCAAGACCAACATTTATTAGAGGTTTCAGTTTTGGTTTAAAAGTGAAACTTCCTGTTAATGTACCCAATGAATCATCCCCTCTAGACTGTTGTTTTTTGTGCATTGTATCATTTAAGTGTAAGCAGCTATAAAAAACATATACAGGGACTTGAAAAACAACCACTACCTACACACAGAAGAAAGAAAGGGCGAGTAAAATTGATGGATTACAGAAGATTTAGTAAAATCTGCAGGGTATGACTGCCTGTTACAAATTTTAAAAAATAGACATTTTCTCAGAAACTTAAAATGTTTAGTAACAAGATAAACTAATACCCCATTAAGAAACAATTTGTTAGAAGTAATAATGATCTGAATGATCCAGCAAGCAGAGTGAAAAGAATAAACTTATTACTGCTGGATTAATGAGTACCAATGGACAAACACTAACAGAATTAGAGTTAAGGAGAGATGGTTAAGAGAAACTAGATGGGAACTGTGTAAATCTACAATCTTAATATTTGACTCCAGGGATTTTAAATGAATGAACCATTGAACTCATTGGTTCAAACAGACAATGCTTCTTATAAAGATAATAGATTGCTTTCAGATCAGGCATTTGAAATAATATGTCAAATAAAATTTACAGTTTTCTACAGTAGAGGACACAAGTAGTTAATTATGTGGTACATACAAATTTACCCCATTAAATTTTGTTCCTACACACACACACACACGCAGATGCATGCACCCCCCCCCCCAGCTTTTTTATCCAAGAATTTAATGGCATGATACCATGTTTCATCTCTGCAGTGTTTACCTCAACAATAATATGTAATAATGATGATGATAATACGAATATTAGTTCTTTTTTATTTTATTATATGATAATCATCATTGGTGAAAAAAATATTTTTAATTCAGGTTTGTTATACAGTTCTTCTACTGTCATTTGTCCAGGTGCCATACACATCATGAGGAAACATGTACATATTTCAGATTACATGCTTAAAGACTAGAAATTGATGTCATAGCAGTTGATCTGTACAGGGTGATATTAAAACTTGCATCTAAATCTATCTATTGACTAAAATTTGGAACTGAAGAATTCATTCATTTGTAATTTATTTCATAATGATAATTTGTGTGATGTGTTCTGTCATTTCTTGATGTGTAAATTGCTTCTTTGATATGTACATGTACATAATCATGAATAAATGATTTTCTTTTGAGTTCCCTGTTTTTGTAAAGGCAATAAAAAATTTGTCTTAGATTAAAAGAATGCAAAAGCAGTGGAATAAAAGAGATCACTCTAAAGGTAAAATCAGGCCTCCAGGCTGATTACCGATATTGATACTAATTTAATTCTAAGCCATTGGACCAGTTTTTGCTAATCAAGATTAATACATCACAGGGCCATGCATTATATAGTTTATCCATGTAAATTTTTGCCCAGAGTGAATATACCAGAAAATAGTTTATTATTCAATATTTATTATTCAATATTTTGGGCCTTGGGGCCCAAAAGACAAAAAAAAAACCCAAACAAGCAAACAAAGAAATTTTTTTTTTATATCCCCATCTGAGAAGCAGGTGCTGTATAGGATTGGCATCATTCATTCATTCATTCATCTGTCGATGTGTACATCCATCCAGTCTTCCTTTCAAGACTATAACTTTAATGTTATTTATACTTGTTGAGGTCATACTTGCACTGTTCGTTTCATCATGGAATGGAATTTTGTCATTCACCAAAATTAGTTATGAACAGCTTTTAGGGATTCATGCAAACTTCTAAATCTTGTTCAAAGCCATTTACTTTAGTTATTTCTAGATATACCACCAAACTTGCACTGACTGTACATCTTGAGATGAAGACATGCTTTATACCAGAATGTGACCTACTTTTCAGGAGTTATTGAATATTTATGTCCTCTGTGTCAGGAATACATGTATAACTCAATATACCTGAATCTCTTTACATCAAACTTGTACTGTGGGCGAATTTTCATAAATGGGTTACATGAACCTACCTTCCATGCTGTATTTTAAATTACTTATAAATTCTAATTCCAATACCTATCCACATATTGCCACCAGAATGTGGCTGCTGTTACCCACATTGCTTGATTTATTCAAAATTACTTGAGAATTGTGTCCAGGTTCTAATTCAGTATCTATCAACCTTACTACCAAATGTACATTGAAGATGCATCTTGAAAGTGTCACATTTCACCATTAAATTTTGTCCCTCTAACCCCTCCCCCCCTTTTGTCCAAGAATTTAATATTGGAGTGATACTATGTTTCGTCTCTGCAATAATTATAATGATGATGATAATAATACTCATAAGAGTTCTTTTTCATATTATTATATGATAATCATCATCGGTGAAAAAAATATTTTTTATTCAGGTTTGTTATACAGTTCTTCTGCTGTCATTTGTCCAGGTGCCATACACATCATGAGGAAACTTTTACATATTTCAGATTACATGCTTAAAGACTAGAAATTGATGTCATAGCAGTTGATCTGTACAGGGTGATATTAAAACTTGCATCTAAATCTCTCTATTGACTAAAATTTGGAACTGAAGAATTCATTCATTTGTAATTTATTTCATAATGATAATTTGTGTGATGTGTCCTGTCATTTCTTGATGTGTAAATTGCTTCTTTGATATGTACATGTACATAATCATGAATAAATGAATTCCTTTTGATTTCCCTGTATTTGTAAACGCATTAAAAAAATTCATCTTAGATTAAAAGAATGCAAAAGCAAGACTTTCAGTGAGAATAAGAGATATCTCTACAGGTAAAATCAGGCCTCCAGACTTGTTACCCATTTTGATATTTAATTCCAAGCTATGGGACCAGTTTTTGCTAATCAAGAATTAATACATCTCAAGACCATGAAGTATGTGCTTTATGCAGGTAAATTTTTGCCCAGTGTGAATATCAGAAATTAATTCATTATTCAATATTTTGGGCATTGGGCCCACAAGACATAAAAACAAGCCAACAAAAAACATTATATCACCATATGAGAAGCAGGTACTGTATAGGATTCCTTCATTCATTCATTCATTCATTCATTCATCTGTTCATGTGTACATCCATCCAGTCTTCCTTTCAAGGCTGTAACTTAGTGTTACTATACCTGTTGAGATCAAACTTACACTTCATTTCATCATGGAATGGAATTTTGTTTTGCATCAAAATTAGTTCTGAACAGCTGTCAGTGATTCATGCAAACGTGCTTATAAATCCTGTTACGGCTTGAAGCCAGTTACTTTCAGCTACTTCCTATATGTACCACCAAACTTGCACTGACTGTACATCTTGAGATGAAGACATGCTTTATACCAGAATGTGACCTACTTTTCAGGAGTTATTGAATATTTCTGTCCTCTATGTCAGGAATACATGTATAACTCCAATATACCTGAATCCATTTACATCAAACTTGTACTGTGGGTGGATCATAAATGGGTGACTTGAAGCTACCCTTCATGCAGTATTTTAAATTACTTACAAATTCTAATTCCAATACCTTGTCACATATTGCCACCAGAATGCGGCTGCTGTTACCCACATTGCTTGATTTATTCAAAATTACTTGAGAATCGTGTCCAGGCTCAAATTCAATGTCTACCAACCTGTTACCACCAAATGTTCATTGAAGATGCATCTTGAAAGTGTCACATTTCAAAACTAGATCATTGTGACCTGCTTTCCAAGATTTATTGAACATTTCTTAAAACTTGTCTTGGGGTTCGAATTTAAATAGTTTTTAACTCTAGATGCATAATGGAATTAATGTATCACACACCTAAATTGAATCAATGTTGTGTACTTTAAAACTTTTGTTTGTAAAGTTGCTTAAAATACGGGTATGGTCGTGCATCACAATACCTTTTCAACTGTATCCATCAAACATTTATTGAAGGTGCATCATGCAGTGGAAGTAGGTCACACCAAAAGTGGGACTCTGTCACATTCTGATGTTTATTTAACACTGCTGACTCGTGCCAGACGCCTCTCCAAATCTCTTACCAGCAAATCTAAATTTAGATGGGGGAACCTGTTTTCAAATAAATGTTACACAAAACTGGGGAAAGCTTTTGAAAATGTTCCACATTTTTGAGTCAAAAGTCTGTAAATGACTGCAGCTATGAAATAGTTGTGAAATACAGGGTCCATAGTTGACCTTGAATAGGCTGATAAAAGAATATGTCTATCAAGACCTTGAAAACACATTGAAAAGTACAAAAATTTCTGGGTACCTTCAAATGCCTTGATTTTCTTGCAAACTGAAGGAATTATTAAATAGATTTAGTTTCACAAATTTAACTGAAAAAAGAAAGGAAAAACTCAATAATTGTTTGCTGGAATGAAAATTTCCCACAATTTTCAATTGTATGAAGCCTGGATGTAGCTGCTGTTTAAATTTGAATCATTCTTGCACTTAAAAAATACCTGACTGTTGATTCCAACTTTGGAGGCTAGTCAACAAAAAGTATAAAGTTTGGATTATGAGATATTTCTCAGAGAGCTTTGCAATGAAAGTTATTCCAGAAGGATATTGATTTATGTGCAGTGGGAGAGTGTGCTCCATGGTGACATGCTGCTGAAAAAAATCCACCACATTCTCCAAATGGTGGTTGACACAGCAAGACAAGAAGCTTTCAGCATGAAATTGTCTTTGATGAAGAGGCTACTGATGACTGTGCATTGAAAGAAGAGACCTTTAGTTGTTGTTGTTGTTGGGGTTAATGCCATTTTTCAGCACAAGATAGGCTGTACATGGCGGCCAGTATAAATGGTGGAGGAAGAACCCGGGAAAACCCTGGAAAGAACCACCAACCCATGAGAAGCTACTGGCAAGTTTTCTCACATACCCGAGACCTTTAGTAAAATTTCCTTCATCATGACCTCAAATAGTTTGAGGAAAGGTGTTAAGGACAAAATTACTGAGCTTGGAGCTCTTGAAAAACAGCGTGATAACAAGCTACAAGAGCTGAAAAATTCACTCTGAAAGTATTGTGGACTTTGTAAGTAGTGTTATGTACACAGTATAAATGAACACGGTTAAGTGACTGTACACGATTCTAAGGCCAGGATGTATGTTGCATAGAATTAATGTGAACAACTATTTCATATTCTTGACTGTACGTTCTTTTAAAATAAAGTTTCAAGAAAGGTTCCTTTTCTCAAGTAATAGTATTAACTTGTGTTTACATACATTTTAATTTATGTATCCTTTAAAAATACATGTAATAATACACCTTGAAAAACCAGTTTTGAACCTTGAAAAAGTCTTGAAAATTTTTTAAAGAAATTACAAACTCTAGCAATAATTCATTTATACATGGAAAATATGAACACTTAGTATTGTCATGCAACCGTCTCTGTCAACTGTGGTAAATTTATTGTCATACTTTTGAATTTGGAGTTTCATAAGAGAACATGAAATTTGTAAAAACCAGATTCTATGATACACGAAGATCTGGTCCTCGTCTGTGTAGCTGGTACTGTTTTAGGTGATAAAAATGTCCTTTGTTTTAAGTGAAAGGTGTCCAGACCAGTCTAGTGTAACTGTGTAAACACGGCTGCAACGTGATCATGTTGTGTAAGAGAAAACTAATAAAGCTTTTCTTCACCCTGATTCTCTTTTGCTTTGTAAAGTTAACAAAAATGTATTGTAGTACTTCGTAGATTGCACTGTATACATGGTGTTAAGCATTGTCATTAATGGTAACCTTTGCTTCAGCCAACTCGCCTTTGCAGTAAATTCGACTCTCAGACCTTGCAAAATATATCGGTGATGATTCCAAGAATAAAATTGTTGGGAAATTTGTACAGTATTTTAACAGCAGAGAGGGTGAACCCTACAAATTAGTTTTCGAGCAAATTGTCTTAAAAATAACAATTACCACGAAAATAATAAAAATACAAGGTCAATAACGCTAAACCGAAGCCTCTAACCGAATCGAGATTCTCTCTACGGGTTTGGCTCGATTTTGTTACTTCATCCCTGATATTTGTGTTTTTAAAATTCTGTGAGTGTTCGTTTATGTACTCGTGCACGCATTTTTGTAGTCCACCCTCTCTGTTGCTATAATTGAATAACTATTACATCAATAATGATTAGTGAAGCTCACTCAGCTAGATTAGCTCGAGAACGATTAGAGGCAATCAGGAGATATCTTCCGCTTCGTGATGGTGTTAAACAACAACTACGAGATCGTAAGGAAGGTAAAGTTGAATTCACTGAAGGTACACAACAATTATTTAAACCAATCGTCGAACCAACAAAGAAAATTGCTACCGCAACTGAGGCAACACAAAGAGCTCTTGAAACATTACCTGGCGATATTGCTGGCCGTATTCAACCACCACCCGTTCAGCCTCCTCAATCACAACCTGAAGAACAACCACGACCCGTGCCAAGAGTCAGAATTAAGATAACAGATAAATTTACGGAGGAAGGCATTGCTGCTATTAAAAATCCAAACCAATTACTTCATTTTGCCGCGTATGGACATCATGAAAGAGTTAAGTATGTAAAACCCGAAAATGTTAAAAATATGAAATCCGACGATTGGATTAGGGATGTATATCGCATCGCTACTGATACTCCGCACATCAGATCTGGGAAGATATTAATAATTTTAATATTTTTGAAGATGCAGTACGCGAGTATATTGAACAAGAAAAACAATCAAGGAGACAAAGAGAAGAAGGAATGAGGCAGCAACTTGAAAAAGCTAGACAATCAAGGAAAGCTTCAAAAACAGGAAAGAAAAAAGCAGTGGAAACAACTGAACAATCATCAAGACCACAAAACCCAGTTAAAAAACATTTGAAGAACAATTAAAACGACAATTTGTACCAATACCAGCCGGCGAGGAAGAAGAAGATCAAGACGTTCCTGGCGCAACTGAAAGTGGTATTAATACAAGTACAACTGGGAGTGGTCTTGTTACTCCATGTCCCAATAATGTCCTTGCAGATGTTGAACGACTAGAAATTCTATTTGGAGGAAAACGAGCTGGTAATAATTCTCCAGAAATCATTAAAGAAGCAGCTGCTATTTGTCAGAGATTATTTACAGGCGGTGTCATGGATATTAACGTATATCAGTCCCTCATTAATGAAATCGCCGATGATTATTACAGCGATTAAAGAAACGGTATAAAATAAGATGATCATACACAACGCTCAACGTAGACCTGTTATGGTCAGGGTGATAAATTCGCGATTACCTGTATACAAAGCGACTTATGGGGATGGACTCGGTGATGTTGTTCAAGGCTTATTTAAAAGAATAGCCCCAAAATCAATACCAATTGCAAAACAATTAGGAATGACAGCTATTGACGTTATTCTTGAAAAGGGTCTTAGAGCTGCCGGCGACGTTGCCAGTAAAGCATTCGCTGCAATCAAGGATAGACTATCACGATTAATACGACGAAAACCTCAGCCACCAGTAAAATTACCCAGTACTGAAGCGATGCCTGCAAATCTTAGTAAAATAATAAATCAAGCCGCAAATCAAAAACTAGCAGAGTTAGCTGTCAGCACCAACGGTGCTGACAAAGACAAAAATATAACCACAATTTTAATAGCAGGAAGTGGTCTCACTTCCCGAAATGGTCTTCGTATTAGACGACAACAAATATAATAAAATGTTGAAACATATATCTGATCCCACATTTGACATGGATGCGCCAGTTCTCAAGGATGAATCCGTTCGGGATTATCAGTATTATTCTTACGATGCACGACAGCCTAATCAGCGTGGAAGAATCGAATTACAAGTTCAGGATACAAGTAGATATTTCTTACCCGCGGAGGCATTTATTGAAGTAGAGGGTGAGAGCTTAAAAACAGATAATACTGAATATGGAGCTGAGGTTAGCGTTGGTTTTGTTAATAATGGTATCATGGCGTTGTTCGACAACGCTACATATATCATCGATGGAAGGCCCATTGAATCAATTCAGAAAGACGTCGACGTTGCCACGACGATACTGGGTCTTGCAAGATACAGCAACGATTATTCAAGATCAGCTGGTCCATCAATGATGTTTTACAAGGACACTACTAACCATCCTAAATACAGAAACTATGATATAAGACGACCAAGAAACAATGCAGACAACGCTGACGCAGATGTAGCTCCTGTGGTACATGGTGATAATACAGAATTTAATGTAGGATTTACAACACGTCGATCAATGTTGCAAGGTGGAAATAGAAGATTTTCATGTGCGATCCCACTATCACATATTTTTGGATTTTGCAGAAATATCAGAAAGGTTATTTTCGGAGCTAAACACACAGTTGTACTCGTACGAAAAGCCACAGATAATGATGCAATATGGCGACAACCTGGTGCTGCTGGTGATGTTGGTAAAGTAATACTAACAAAACTTTCATTATGGATGCCAGTAATAACTCCAACAATACCTGAAGAAGAACGTTTACTCTCCTTTATGAATCAAGGCGGTAAATCGACATTATCATGGTTAACGATGACTACAGACAGTGTTCAAAGTACAATTAATGGTTTATTTACATGGCAAATAGCATCACAGCAAGGTGTGTTTGCACAGCGACATATATTCGTTGCGCTTCAAGATACTGCACGAATAAATGAGCAAACACGTAGTATAATGATATTTGACAAACTCGGTGTTTCTGAGGTTTCACTGAGAATAAATGGGCATCAAGAACCATCTGAAGATATACTACTAAATTTCGATCAAAATCATGTACCACTTGCATATCATCGTTTAATGTCGTTTATGGAACTTGATCAAAATGTTGACACTGGGTTTACAAATATCACAACTAGATTTTACAACCCTGTATCCGATCTATTACTTTTCGCTTGAACATTTAGATTTATTTAGGCAGTCTGTTGTTGACATACACTTTCGAGCTCGCGTAAACCGAGGAGCTATCGCTAATTACAGAGCGATCGCTGTTAAACTCTGTGATAAAACAATGTTGCTTGAAGTTGTTGGTGGTCGAATGAGAGTCGTTGATGCTCCAGTGGAAAATATGTAATTGTTAATTTAAAAGTCAGAATAATAATTATAAATGTCATATCATCATGTTAGTGTCAGTCTGACTCCAGGTCAGATTAAAAAATTACAATCAGCATCAAAAGAAAACTGTGCAGTAAAAATATCGCTAAAGCGAGAACAGATCACGGGCGGTTCAAATGAACTACCTCTAACAGAACGTCAGTTCAAACATTTCAACGAAGCCAAACGATCAAAGACCGGTATACGACTTAATCTTTCTGCGGGTGCTATCAAAGACATCGCTAAAACGGGTGGTATATTTCCATTTCTCGCAGCTATTCCAGGAATAATAGCCGCTGCAGCCCCGGCTGTTGCAAAAGCCGCTGAGTTATGCGCAGTTGGAACAGCGGCTGGGATGGCACTAAAGAAAGCAATTGGAAAAGGAATAAAAAAAATTTAAAAAAAAAAAAGGAAAGGGTCTAAGACTGCCAGGGACTTTACCTCGGTACGGAAAAGGATTAAGAATTCCAGGGACTCGTTGATTTTCCCTATGTCCAATTTTGATTTACTCGATATTGCTAAGCAATTAAATATAAAAAATTTCAGAGGCGTTTTTATGCGTGATCAATTACCACACAAACCAAACATCGTTGAAACCGGTATAATTAATCTCGATAAAAGCTCTGGTCCAGGTACTCACTGGGTTGCGTACGCGATTGATCCACGTGGAATTGTTTATTTCGATTCGTACAGGTTGGCGCCACCAAAAGAATTTTTAAAATATATCGACAGACTTCAAAATATTCCAAACTGGTATTCAACGCTACCAACACAAAAAATAACCGACCCGCCGATATGTGGCCGTGAAGCACTTGCTGTACTCTATGCTATTTCAAAATCTTCCGATGCACCTCATAAAGTTGTAAGCGCGTACACGAGTTCTGTTTTAAATAATCGCTAATTGTATAATGGTTGATATTTATGGAAGATCTTCTACTAGTGCTTTCACTGGCAAGAAGAAAGAAGATATCGATTTATCAAAATACGCGACTAAAGATGAACTTGCTGACATTATGAATCTTTCTGGAGTTGACCGAGATGAAGTTGTCGTTTTTCAGGATAGATATGGTGTCTTAAAGACGAGTAATATTTAGTGGATCGACATAATTCATAGAGTTCTCGGTGCTACCACGGATAATATTCCAGTATTCACTGACAGTGGTAGAATCAGAGACTCAAATGTATCAATCGCAACTATCAGAGGTGAAATTAAGAAAAGTGTTTCTGATCGTTTACGATCTACAGGTGATACAATGACAGGTGCACTCAACATGAATAACAATAAAATCATTGTTTATTAGAACCAGCAAATGATGAAGATGCCGCAACAAAGAAATACGTGGATGATAAAGATACGTCAATCGATGATAAATTAACCACGTTACGATCCGAATATGCCTTTCATCTAAATATGTTTTCAAATACTCGTAGAAATTTTCAAAAACTTAACCGCTGAAGATTTCTTTGGAAGTCCATTAACTGTTGATATAAAACTCACTGATATTAACGCGAGACTCAATGATATTATCAGTGGAGTTCCTGATATCGTTCAAAAAACTAATCTGATTAAAATTCCTCACAAACAGATTAACAATATCGTATACACAGTGTCATCAGAATCATCAACATGGACACCACAAAATAACACTATCAAACACGGCTGAAGTAACCGGTGTTTATTGATTATCAGTATTTAGCGGTGTAAAATTTAGCATATTTACCACATATCTATGTCGTCTTTCAACCGATAAATCTTCTGGAACCGTGTCTATTGCATTAAATAAAGATAACGAAGAAATATTTATACTGGACCCATCCGATAAAAAAAAATAACCACAGCGTCTTACTTGTGGTGTCTGGAATTTGTAGTTGAAACACCTCAATTAATTACTTAATATAATATAAAATGATAGACGTCCAAAAATACAGATACAATCAAGTACGCATGTGGCAAACTAAACTGAAAAATACCGTTGACAATTATGCGGTAAAAATAAAAAAATATCGCAGACGTGTAATTGTCACTGATATAATTGTGTATTCAGTTTCCGCTGTCGTTGCTGGAACGGGTGTAATATTATCAACAATAACAATGACCGCACCTGTAGTTGCAACGATTATCGTTTCATCCGCAACAACCATTACAGGTATTTTCAATATTATCATAAAAAAAAGATAGCTACATGCGCAAACACAAAATTACATATGTATATGGTAAAATTAGACGCTGCAACAAAAGCGTATTCTAAACTATCATCGTTGATTTCGTCGTACATCAGTGATGATAAGATATCCAATGAAGAATTCAGTACGATGATAACAACCTATAATGAAATATTTGACGAAAAAATAACTGAAGATCAGACAATTAATTTGAAGTAATAATAATAATGTCTTCACAACTATTACAGCAGATTGTCACTAACACGACTCCGATGAAAACAACAATGATATCAGCGAGTTCAACTAATCCTGAATTTAGTATTAATTTTCCAACTCCAATTCAATCATCGGAAATAGTTCTAGCACAATTACGGGATTACTATAGTTGGCCAAATATTAGATCAAAATCATTCGGTGGGTTACCCGCAAATAACTCATTAGTATTTTCTTGTAAAAATAAACCTGATGGAACTCCATACTGGCAAGTTGTTGGTATTCCTACGGGCAGTTATCAAATCGAACAGATCAACAATGAATTTCAACGTAGGATTAAATCTATAACAGGGCGAGAATCTAAAATCGCTATTACGGTTCATGAACCAACATTATCAGCTGCAATAGAAATTCTTTCACCAGACTACGCCGTTGACATTTATCAATCATCGATCAGAACTGTTTTAGGATGGCCTGATACTGCGCCGGTTTATAGTGGACCACCAGAACCAAAACGAGATGAATTTCTCACCAACGAGCGTAAATTCATAAAGATTCCAGAATATCGAAAAGAAACACCATGAAATATTAATAAATATTTTATGGATAACGCTGAAAGCATTCCTGATTTAAAATCTTCTTCCAATTCTGCCATTAACTTGTGTATTATTGCGGTTGTTGTAAACGAAAGAATGAAAGATGAATTTAATCGAACGTTTATCGACGTTAAAAATTTGATCACCAGTTTGACACAATATTACAGCGAAGGCACAAAAAATATTATTATAGATGCAATTAAACACTTGAATTTAATATTGTATGATTTTGATTACGTCAAACATATTTTAATAAAAAATAAACCTAATGAAACTGATTTTATCAGTCAATCATACGAGAATATTTCCAAGTTGAAAAAAATCATTTAAAGATCCTATCACGGAAAACTTTCCTAAAATCCTCGAATCATGGAGGAAAAAAGCTCCACCGGCAAATATTCGCCGATACCATAACGATCCATACGGCGGCGGTCGTCATGTTTCACCGGGAATTGTCAATGTTACATCAACTATCGCGGTTAATCTTGTATGTGATGTAATTGACGGCAGTTATCAAGTAGATTTACAAAAATCCGGCAAGGCCCAGCAACGATACATTCTGTAGTCATTTATCCATCAAGTACCACCAGGGTATTTGATTGTGTCAGAACCAATTAATCCTGTTTATTTAAGAGGTCATAATCAATTATTATCAAAGATAAATTTCAAACTTACCGACCACCATGGACATCTCTTGTATTTGAGATCGGAATCGCTGAATATAAATCTGTATGTGAGATCTTAAGATCTTATGATCGTAGATCATCATAGACTCCCGTAAGAAAAACACAAAAAAAGATGTCAAATAAAGTTATCCGAATCTGACTTCATTCTGAATCATTATTATTATTCTTATTAGAATCTGATTCTGAATCATTATTATTATTATTATTAGAATCTGATTCTGAATCATTATTATTATTATTATTATTACTATTATTATTATTATTATTATTATTATTATTATTATTATTATTATTATTATTATTATTATTAGAATCTGATTCTGAATCATTATTATTATTATTATTATTATTATTATTATTATTATTATTAGAATCTGATTCTGAATCATTATTATTATTGTTATCATATCTGATTCTGAATCATTATCAAAATAAAATCATCATTATTATTATTATTATTATTATTATTATTATTATTATTATTATTATTATTATTTTTATTGTTATTATGATTATTATCATTATTATTATGATTATTATTATTGTTATCAGAATCTGAT